>JAUTBQ010159492.1:0-12888 GCA_032361185.1 Lepetodrilus ovalis | reverse complement strand
GACTTATAAAAGTTACTAGTCCGCCACGATTTCCACCAGCCGGTGGCTACAGGACTAGTGCTAGTGTCGACCCCTGCTAAAGTTTCTAACACTGTGTATCTACAGTGATAACTGTATCATAAAAATAATAACTACGGTAACTAGACACATGGGACATGATGCATACAGAAATTGCAACACTCATGATGATCAGTGAAACTTTTTTTAAAGTATTTTTAATATGGGTTTAGAACCAATTTCAATATATTGTTTCCACTTGTCATCACAGCTTGTCATCAAACATGTCACAGCTACGTCAGAAGAAACCAGCAACACCTGTAGCACTGAATGTTGCAGTAAACCTGCGAGCACCAGCTGGTACCATGGGTACTGAGACCAAGGATGATAATTGCATTGCCACAGTATCATGGGTGCATCCTATCATGATCACATCAGAATGGTTAACTCTTGTCTTGTGAACAGTGATGTTGGGCTCCTACAGCACCCAACCTTGCTTCAGCTGTAGACATGGTAGATATGAACCTAAAGCGAAATTTTAACAAGGAACCCATGGAATCTCACAAACAGCTGAAGTTCTGGAATATTGTACCTGTAGAGTCGGCCATTGTCGCTGAACTCAGAGCGGCCATGTTTTGGGGCCCTCACTTCTTCAAAGACTCTGGATTTGAACAATTTTCTTAGCAGTTGAATTGTTTGTGATCTGAAAATAGATATATGAACACATAAATATTGCAAACACTAATCATCTTCATCAACAACCTTGTGATCTTCACTTGTGTACATAAAACCTATTTAAAATGCTAGCGTTGCTGTGTTATCATGGTTATCAGCTATGCAACCAAAGACGCAATGAATTCAAATAAATACAAACTTTGAAATTATCCAAGATTTAGCATGTTTATCTAGTTGATAATAAAGGAGACTGATGAAACATACTTAATCCACTTGCTAGCATTAGTCTAAACATGCTAAACCGATTACTCAATAAAAATTGCACTACCACTAAGTAACCAGACCATAGGGTCAATGTCAATGTCTTATCTCATCTCAAGTAATATTGTGTACACAGTAATCACTGGCAATTTAAGTTAGCCCTGACTCCTGAGTTAATCCTAACATAAACATGAACATACCGGTAGGAACAATTTGGTGATGTCTAAAGTCAGATGATTGATAGCTTTGAAACATTTTTAAACAATTTTATTAATTATACACGTTGTGACACCTCATAATTTCACCACAATTACGGTAACATTGAGCTTATTGAGAATGGCATGCCCACTCCATATTATCTTCTGAATTTCTAACACTACCTAGTGACTTCAGGACCAAAGTTTGGGTTTTGTCTCAGATGTTTTAACAGCCAGTCAACTGCATCCGACGCCACAAAACTGTCATCGTACGTTCTCATGTAGCGACGATGTCGTGCACACGGCATCCCCCATCGAACTGCCTCCACAATGTCATTCCACTGTCAAAAGAAAATTTAACATGTTTAACAAGTTAGTTAGTACAGTTCTTTCAGCAGTTCTGGATCATTGGTATTCCAGGTTACTCACCACTCACAGGTGCCTGTCATAAATATTATTGGGAACCCTCGGTAATAGTATACAGGTATACTAAGTATACTATTACCGAGGGTTCCCAATAATATTTGTGACAGGCACCTGTGGATTACTCAATGCATTTGTAACAAAATGTTGGCATGTCCGTTGTTGTTTCAAGACATATGGTTATCTGGTTATGACATGCATAAAGTCAGACTAGAATTTGGAGAAACAACACCAGCAAAATCGTCAGCATGTGAAGAACATGAGTAAGTGATAGCGTGATCCTGAATACCCATGATCTATAACTTCTCCAAGCAACATACCTGACTTTCAGATTTTAAATATTATTTTAGAAACAATATTACATGATTAAACTATATCCTTTTAAAAATTAGATTTCTATGATACCAGTCTAGACTAGTCACTAGTCTGTCTACACATTATTGCAAGCTGGATCTATATGGTTTTAATGAGGTTTGTTTGTCTGATAAAGTTCGAACAAAATATTCTAAAATTAAAATGGAAAATTACATGTCTAGACTGATTTTTGTCTAGACATTTGAGGATGGCCGACACCTCTATTTTTCTTCAGATGTGTTTTATTTGTGAATATTGCTTGAATAAATTTAAAGTTATAATATCTTTCTATGAGAACATAGCGTTATTGAACATCTGTTGACTAATATTTAATTCTAATAATATCGATCGTTCGATGTGACATTTGATCAATTTCTAAAAAGATGACATGTTATGTAACACTCACTTCACGTCCATACAATACTTACTAATTTTGTAGCTCTGTACGGACCGATATAAACATCAGGGCCATTTTTTGAAGAGGGATCCATCATTCAAGTCTGCTCAAAGTCTTCGTCTCATTCATCAGTTCAACTTACACTTGGGACAACATTTGGGACGGGCACCTGACCCCACACTAGTCAAGCACGTTCAAATCACCCTCTGTGCAGTGATTGGCTCGCACAATCGGAAATGCCATCTCATTGGCTATTATTTATGAATGTAAACTTCCGGTAATCAACATCAAAATGGCCACCATGGAAGGTCCACTGAGCAAGTGGACGAATGTTATGAAAGGATGGCAGTATCGTTGGTTTGTCCTCGACGAAAGTTCGGGCCTCTTGTCATATTACACTGTATGTTGCAAATAAACGCTATGGCGCAAGTATTATCGACCATGAACCGCCTGTAGTCTAAAGAAATGTTTTGTAGAATTCTCACTGACATTTTGGCATGCGTGTTGACACATTTTGACAGTACAGACACGCCTCCTTGCGACTATATTCGCAATTATTCACATGATCGACACTTTTAAGCTGCTAAATATGTAGCCAATTGAATCAGTTATGCATTATGGAAGTGTGGTACGATTTTATGAAACACAAGAACTGAACTGATGTGTAATGAAGGATGTTACCTGTAGGTTGTATGTTTTTGCACCGCACACTGAGTGTGACTACACCTCTTCTTTCTCTACATACTCTAAATAAGATGACAATAATTAGTGCAAAAACATGGCATTTCTACTAAGGAAATCTTCCACATTGTAAGAATTAGCTTATGTTTGCACGCTCATGATATCTTCCAGCACTGCAGTTCTCTTTCTAATTTCATTCTAAAGACTAAAGGTGATGAAAATTAATAACTAAAATACAATCGTATTTACATATTTTTACACAATATCAATTGAATGTATCAATATTTATAAATATTTACTGTATGATAATATATTTCTATTTCCAGCTGGCTGTAAGCCAATCACTGAGTATCAGGTTTCTCAGTGATTACACAAAGCAGGATGCATGTACACCCACTTGTGTAACACAAATACCCTTCAGCCATTCAACAATACATACACTAGCTCAAGCTGATTGAGATAATGAAATTGCTACTTTTATCAATAATTTAAAATACATTTCAGTCCAAGGAGAAAATGATGCGAGGGTCACGAAGAGGATGTGTCAGACTGACGGTAGTTCTTATTTTTATAGTAAAAAATTTAGAATCCTTACACAGTGTCCCCTCGATATAATGCTGAATTTGGGGTCCATGACACCTCTACTTTCTCTACATTCTCTAAATAAGATGACAATAATAGTACAATACGATAGTACATGTATAGGTAAATAACAAAAATAAAAATGGGATCCACATCTAACCCAGCCTTATATCCGAATCCACTGTGTATCGAACAGTGTTATATCGAGGGGACACTGTATTTAGCAGCATAAACTTAAAGCATTTAATTAATCAACATGATAGATACCATACTACTACAGATGCTATTCTTGTCATGTATTGCAGTGTTACATGCAATTTTTCATTAATTATCTGATCGGAGCACAGTTTCATTTGTGTGCTGGTAAAGATTAGAAATTGTTATTGTGTACTCTTACAGTATACTAGTCTACAGTGCCTCTAGCAATCTTGATGGTCACCACAAGCCCTCAAGTTATTAAAATCTCATTATTTACTCATATGTATTTTTCATCCAAACTTTTCCAAAGAAATGTTAACGAGATCAACTATATTTAGAAAATAATTTTAGCGATTTCTTCATATAATAAGTTTATCCTAAACTGCCATTGTGTAACACTGTTGCCTGGTGGTAGCAAAAAGTATCAACAATAACTAATCTCATGTGTGTATATGTATATATAATAGTGACACAAAATATAAATACAGTGGACAGTACATCTATGGAATACTCTATAATAAATTATTAGCGAATGAAATGTTAATGTGTATGAGCAACTTGTTAACATTTTATGCTCTTTAACATTTTATTATTTACAGCAGTATAATCCTACCTGTTTTTATGCGTATTTTCAGGGTGCTATTATTGGTATAGATGATGAGGACGACAGTACTTTCACTATCACTGTTGACCAGAAAACCTTCCATTTTCAAGGTAAATATTGTATACATATATATTTCCAACATTTGCCTTTTACAATCTGATCTGAGTATTTGTAATGATGTACTTGAGGGATGTTCTGATCTTGTTTTTTTTATGAAGACTGTTACCTCAGTGCTTCCTTGTTTTCAGCGCGAGATGCCGACGAGAGGGAACAGTGGATTGCCTGTCTGGAGAACACAGTGTTTCGACATTCGCAGGCAGGCAAGGTAAAGAAGCAAACCTTTGTTTACAATACCTCCAAACATTATCATATCAACCATTCTGAATTGTTGGTGATCGATAACTCTTACATAAATAGCTGTAGAATTATTTCTTTTCCCATGTTTATAATTGTATTACTATTTTGTTATTCAAATTCCTGATATAGCCTGGGCCTAATATATTTTCTGAAAATTTGAGCTGGCCTTGAAATCATGCTTAAAAAGATTTCATAATCTAATGGCATGTTTGGAGATCATTTGTAATAAAATGTGATATGTACATGGGATATTATTTTCCGAGTTTGAAACCACCTCTAGGATCCAGCATATAGATGTTCGCAGAAGTTACATTCCCAACTGGATCGTTATAAGATGTTCCGTGCAGTTATCTTCCTTGGTTCAAGGGCACAATTATTATTTTTGGTCATCTGATGGTTTCAGCATCACTAACTGCTACAGTGAAGGTTTCTTCCTGTTTTCAACCAACGAGCTGAGATACATGCGAAATAATCTTGAAGGCAGCTCTAAACCAAATCCATTCTTTAAGAAACTAGGACCGATGCATTTCTTTTAATGTCAGATTATGTCTGTTGTTGCTTGTCCTGTATTTCTCACAACTTTCAGAAGATGGAAACATCCCAGACTCCGAGTCTTCAGGATTTCGACCACAAGCTGATGGAGACAGATGCTTATCTCCAGATGCTTATCGACCAAGTCCGGGTAGGTTCCAGTTTAATGATGTCTCAGAAGGGTAGGAGTTAGCTGCATTGCATTATCTGGCATGGTTTAGTTCTGAATTCTTGGTTTGTCTGCACCACACATTGATTGCAAGTTTAAATCAACAGTTAGTGCTATCAGTGTTGCAGATGTGCTCTTACAAGTAAACTGACAAATTGAGATATGAGCAAAATATTCTTAAAGCAGTTCTATTCCATAATTCAGATTCTAATTAATAAATACCATAATTAAACTTTAAAAAAATAATTTTAAGTTGTCTTTCAGAATGGTTAGTAATTAATATTGTCCTACATTGATCGATGATAGGATATATTGGTGATTTATCTATAATAAGTAGTAAAAGTATTGTATTGATTTCTTTTCAAGGCCTTGGAGATTCGTATTGCGGAATGTCCTGATATTGCAGAAAGAGAGAAGTACAATGTTATAAAGGTCACCGCAGATGTAAGTATATCTCCAGAACATGTGTGATGTTATTAAATATATTTCATTATAAAAATGTTGCCTTCAGTAATAAATTATCTACTTTTCATAATAATTGATGTTGCATATTTTGATTTCCAGGGGTTGATTGAAGCCATTAAGCACACCATTGTTGTACTACAAATAACCAAGGTATGAATGTAGATATGTTGTCGTATTTGGGTAAAATAATCTCAATGCAACATAAAGCACTAATTCATTAATTCATAAATAATGCCTGTGTATGTGATACAGGAGCATGTACTGCAATACATTCTTTAATGTATTTACCATATATAAAAGATACTATGTAGCTTGTATATATATATTTAAATGTTGCTCTGTATATCTATATTTTTTAACTATCAATGTGAAGTCTGAAGACCAAAATTCAGATTTTTCATCCTCCTTGTTATAAAGTTAAAAATTAATGGCTGATTAGCAGTGTTTGAAATACAAGCAAATAATCAGGGGGTCATTTTCCATAGGCCCAATGTTAATGGTGGTAAAATCTGCAATTTTCAGGGGGTCACGCAGATACCTTTAACATTGCAGATTTTCACTGATTAGGGTCGTATTCCAGAGACCGATCGTTGAGAGTCGTAGTTCCTCATATCGTTCACATATGGCAAGTAGCAACTGTCACAACACTACTGTTGGTCAGTGACGTGGGTCCCTGTTGGACGTTGATACGAAACACGGGTAATTATTTGCCACGATGACCCAGTGATTTTGTCGTAGCGTATGGTTGAAAGATTCCTCCTGCAACGTTAAACAACTAATCAGTGTTTTACATCTCTTCTTTCCAGGAGAGTCTAAAAGAACCAATTCTAAATGGTTCTCCGCATGATCAAGAGCTGATAACTCAGGATGCCAACTTCACTCACTTTAGCGACATCAAACCTCAAGGTAGACTCGTGTACATGGCACCAGCTCTCTTTAGCATGGTATCTGACCAACTGTTCTTCTCCCTTCTTAATGTATCACACTGGGAGTAGGAATAGCGCACTCTGGTGATCTTTCTTTTCTCACCCAATTGATGAACTTTCAACCCTGGTTGTGGGTATCTTAGAAATAACATAATTTTCATGTTACATTGTTGATGATATCTAATTGATGATATACTAATTACAGTGTCCCCTCGATATAACGCTGAATTTGGGATCCATGACATACCCCCCACCTTATAGTACCAGCCTTATGTGATAGTACAGGTAAATAACAAAAATAAAAATGGGATCCACATCTGACCCCACCTTATATCCGAATCTGCTTTGTATCGAACAGTGTTATATCGAGGGAACACAGTACTATAATTGTTTTTCATGACATTTTGAGGGAAATGTTGAATGATGTAATGCTAAGTAAACTTTAACGTGTTATTTGTTCTCATCCTCAAAACACAGACTTGGTGACAGCTATTTCATACCCTACCTCTCTGACCCTGGGCAATATCATTAACAGGAACACTGTTCTGAAGAAAGCACAATGACATGTATTCTAAAAATAGCCAAAGTTTATTTCGACCAATCCAAGCCATGTCCAACTATATCGACCAACCCAAGCCTGTGTAACTCGTCATTTCTCGCATGTCGTATCAGCAAAAACGAAACAACAGAGTAAGGGGAGATAATTTGCTCAAATGGGACTTTTTTCTATTTGTTTTTTTTCTCATCTTTTCCTGAGAAGACAAAATCAAGAGTCGAGAGGTCATAATTACTCAGGGCCAGTGGAATATATTACATGAATGGAAACTCACAATAGCCTTCATGGCAAACTATGAGCTAGTAAAAATGGCATATTTTATAAAAACATTTGATTTAAAATATCTGATTGTTGAGGATTTAGGACAAGTCGTGATGTTAGTGAAAAATTCTAGAAAGCGACTCTAACCCCCCATTAAATTATTAATATATTTTTTTTAATTAGTACTATGTTTTAGAGGATGGATCAGGCCCCGATTTCTCAAAATAAACTTGAGTTTGAGATTTTCCTCAGCTGATTTTGAAATGTATTCTCCGTTCACCAGTTACCTCAAACTCCCAGTCTACAGACAACATCGAGCAAGCCGTGGAGACTCCTCTAGACGTACCCGTCACTTCCAGTGTCTCTCTTCCTAACATAGCAATATCTTCTGGTACGACATATCTTTGTCTTCAAGCACTGCTCGCAAGTTTACACACTAGTTGAGTGTTAAGGTCCTTGCACACCTGAGGGGAATTAACATGTAACAAACTCGGCGATTTACATTCTAAGATAGAACCGTATCACAAAGACAAATTTGTTTAGAATCAGTTTCTATCTGTTTGTTGTCGCTGCTGATTGATGTTGCTATAAATAGTTCGCCTCTGGTGTGTGAGAACATTTCGACCTGCAACGATTCACTGGTTCACTGACACCACAATACCGCCAAGAAAAGTATGAGATTATGTGTCAAACATTATTTGATCCTTTTTGAAACACAAATAGCTACAGAAAATAGAGTGGTATTTTTTTATTCTGCTTGTGCAAACAAGTATTGGTTTGTATCGTATCGTAACCAGTGAATCGTGATACATATTGTATCATAAAAAAGTGTATCATTGCATGCCTGTTGACAGTTATATGTGCACAAGGACGTTAATGAATCTCCTATAGATACTGTTATTCATGTCATTCTGCAGTAGTTCTGAACTTCATGTCCAGTTTCAAATAGTATGCAATCTGATAGTCTCCCTTTCCCTCTTTTGGAATTTTCAAATCGAGGTTTAAAACCCATCTTTTCTGCAAACTTCTCTTTCTGTTATTTTGTTGTAGCTTGTTTTAATTTTTAAATGTTATTGTAGTATCTCAGCCATTATTTCATTGGTAGTATTGGCACATTATAAATATACTGTACTTAAGAACTGAGTGAAGATTTTCTTGGTATATTTATCATTGCATATGGACAAAAGGTTCTTGCTAAAGCATTATTCTTGGCACATTATAAAGACTTTATTATTATAATTTGAAAACTTTGTAGAACTTTCTTGATATAATTGTCATCGCGTATGGGCAACAGATTTTCGCTGTGATGTTATTCTTGGAACATTATCAATATACTTTATTATTTATAATTTTAAAACTGTATAGAACTGTCTAGCTATCTTGTCATGTATAAGGCAAAATGTTTTCACTGCGATGTTATTCTTTGATTTTTTGCTCAATGTAATTTGATGTAACGTGAAACCCCACAAGGTTACACACAGATAGTTACACAGAGATAGTTACACAGAAGTAGTTACACAGAGGTAGGTACACAGCTGTACTTACAGGTAATTACACAGGTAGTTACACAGAGATAGTTACACAGAGGTTGTTACACAAATAGTTACAGAGGTAATTACAGATAGTTACACAGAAGTAGTTACACAGAAGCAGTTACATGGATAGTTACAGAGGTAGTTACACAGATAGTTACACAGAGGTAGTTACATGGAGGTGTTTACATGGAGGTAGTCACAGAGGTAGTTACATAAATAGTTACAGAAATAGTTACAGAGGTAGTTACACATAGCTAGTTACACAGATAGTTACACAGAGCTAGTTACACAGATAGTTACAGAGAGGTAGTTGCACAGAGGTAGTTACACAGATAGTTACACAGAGGTAGTTACACAGATAGTTACACAGAAATAGTTACACAGAGATAGTTATATAGAGATAGTTACACAGATACTTACACAGAGGTAGTTACACAGATAGTTACACAGAGATAATTATATAGAGATAGTTACACAGATAGTTACACAGAGGTAGTGACAATAACGTATGATCTGCGGCTTTCAGACTTGTCCCGCGGGTTATCGTCGGAGTACGCGGAGGCTGTGAACGGCGAGGCCGCCATCCCCGATACATCATACTCCAGCAGTGAGGATGAGGAGTTCTACGACGCCGAGGATCAAAGGTCGTCGCAGAAGTCCACCCCCGAGTGAGATATGCTGTATATTTCACCCTCGGCTATGTGCTTAAGCTTATGTCATGTATTGTTTTCTCAGTATTTAATGTGTATTTTCATTAATGAGGCCATAGGTATTTGATTCCCTATTTTATAATTGGACCTGACCGACGGGTCAAAATAGCAAATTATGATTATTTCAATTTTCAACTGCCCAAGCCAAAATTATCACAGAAAAAAAATTCAGGAAATCTAATCATGTAAGTGAAATGGTTTAATTATGTTCTTTGTTTGTTCCAGTTGTAATTTTTAGCCAAAATTCAATATTTATGTTTTTGTTAAGATATCATCTTTTTGTCCAAGTTATGTTTTTAATGTTCTCATATTTTTGCTTGAATTAAATTTATGTCTTTATTTTTGTTTGTGAAAACAATTCTTACTATTATAGCATCTCTGAGCGTTTCATTCCAGAATGTGTCAGTTAGGGCAAAGATTTATAAATACGTTTTTTTTTATGGTTATGTTCAAGCAAACCTCATATGCATGCATTCTCATAATGCATTAACATTCTGATTTAAATACCATCTTGGACATATTAACACATTTATTGTTAAATTTGTAATGATGTACGATTCATTAATTATACTATATGAAGAGTACATGCTGAAATTTCATTCAACCATTTTTTTTTATTCATTGATAATTGTTATATACGCAGACATGAATTGTCCAAGTTAGCTGTGGGGGAGAACGGTGATGCCAAAATATCCCCCCCAGTCATCGCGTCCAAAGATGATTACTATGATGGTAGGAATTTGTTACTATTTTTGTATCCTCAGCAATCTTGACTTCGGTTACTTACAATCGAAGATTCAGTCAACTCCCGCTGTGTCGAACTCCTGTGTGTCGATATTCATGCACAAATCGAAACCAGGTGCCTGGTCCCGACACATCCTTCTATATTCATCACTATTTTTGTAGCGTTGTCTTGATATTATAACAAAAATTCACACGATGTGTCAAACCTAACAGTTCGTCCCCTGAGATAATAATTCTATGTAAGTTGTACATTTGTCTCAATATCGACAGACAAATCAAACAACCCTGTTATACGGTATCGCTAAATACTTGCCAAACGAGCCGCTATTTAAAAGGCCATGACAAAAGAAAGGTTAAGGGTATAATTACTGTTTTTACACGCATTTGAGTTAACTCGTTAAATTAGCTCCAAATTTCAACACATTACTTACGACGAGTTCGATTTATTGTTCATTCATGATGTTGGAGGATATCAAGAAATTCAACAAAGGACCCAGTCTAAATCCTGGGGTTAACTGAGTCGGTAGTTAATCTGTTATGTTGTTTGCATGTTATCATATTTTAGTGCTTGCCTATTATTGTCTAGCTGTTTATATGGCCAGATGAAGAAGTAATAAAGACTAATTATAGTGGAGCTCTATTATTCGTTACATTGTTATGATAATTTTACTTGAACTGCTGAAAACCCCTCTGTCTCGATAGTCACGATGTGTCGACATTATACCTTGGTCCCCCGAGGTTCGACACAACAGGAGTTGACTGTATATGTTTATCAGTATGAAATATAGAACTTTTCTGGGGAGAGGGTTACGAAACTCGTGAGATTACGAAATTCATTTTAGTACGATTTCATGCTCAACTCCAGGGGCTGATATTATGAAATCTTCTGTGTACGTTTTCATATTTTATATGGGAATTTATGAACAAAACTCTGTTGAGCATGAAATCACTTAAGAAAGTTTCTTAATCTCGGGGCCAGGTTTTGTTCACAAATTCCCACATATAATTTGAACTTGAGGATAAAATCATACTCAAAATTATTTTCGTAATCTCATGACCAAGGTGACAGTAATTTATCATGTTGATTAATATTAATGTTGATTTCATGTTACTAGCTTGTTGTACTTCAAAATGTTTTGTTTTAAATTCTGTTATTGTTATTCATATAATTTTGCTGACCTCTTCTTTTTGTCAAGTCAGAAAAGTTACTTATGTTCTTATTCTGAATGAAAAATGGCATTGTGTTTGGTAATTAATGGATGCTGCTGATTTCTATGCATAAGTCTTTATTGTCTGTTAATTTTGCATTTGTTTTGTATTTCAGAACTTTATGATGACCAAGACAGTGAAAACTGTGAGTTTGTCATCCATTACACATCTTGTTAATTTACTTTCACACGATTGAATCCAGGAAAAGCTATCATCGAGAATGGGTGAAAGATTCCCACTGCGACTTAAAACAATAAATCATTCATAAAAGCTTCTTTTTATGTAGAATTCAGTTGCTTGTAGACTCAAAATCATATCAGAAATTCTTATGCACAATAAATTAAAATTTATTCAAATATTTAGAAATATTTTCAATTAAATTAAGCAATATTATAACAAAATTCTTTTCAACATCTGGGAGTTATTCCCAAATTGAATCGCGAAAGATCCTCAAAGCATTATTGCATCATTGTTGTCTCCATTTCTTTTATTTTTCTCACTGATTATCTCCCTTCTGTTTGACCCAGTGGGGTCGTTGGAGCAACATGGCAGTGTCATCGCCCACCTCTTGTCTCAGGTGCGTATCGGGATGGACCTGACTAAAGTTGTCCTCCCGACCTTCATCCTGGAGCGCAGGTCGTTACTGGAGATGTACGCTGACTTCTTCGCTCATCCGGACCTCTTTGTCAGGTAACTATTGCGTTGAGTCTGGATAGGCAATTTTTTAAAGTTACATGTCCAACACCATTTAGGCAACATTTGACACACAACATACAGATTATTGGTGTCAATACAGGGGAAATAACTCAAGATGTCTGGAAAGGCTAACGGTCCAATTATTATTTTCTGGAAACTTTATGTAAAGGCATGAGAGATTATTGGAGTCAAGGGGAAGTAACTCTAGAAGTCCCAATTGCCTAACAGTTCGGTGTTAATTTCATCTCCACAAGAAGAAAAATGAGAGCACACTAATCCATTGACCAGGCCCCGAGATTACGAAACTTTCTGAGTACAATTTCATACTCAACTCAGAATTTTGTTCATAAAACGTCATGT
>JAUTBQ010159491.1:0-28697 GCA_032361185.1 Lepetodrilus ovalis | reverse complement strand
CACTGTCGCCGGCCGGGACTTTGAAATTGTGCCGGTAAACGCAGATTGCCGGACTACACAGATGCCGATTTATACAGAGTACACTGTACGTGAGTCATTATTTCACCATTCTCTTGAAATACACACCTATAAGTGAAAGTATGGTACAATTTACCTGCCTCCCAGGATTTAACTTTCGGTATCAGCTTCCGGTTTATACAATGGTGGCCGGGACATATGAAATATATATACCAGTTTATTCCTGCACAAAGCTGATCATTAGTGAGGTACTTTGCAATGAGATGGTTTATACAACAATTTAGTCATGGAAACTTCCCAGACGGAAAGTCGACTACAGACGGTTATATTATGATGCATGGAATGCTATCAGTTCCGTTACTAGCCGTGTAGATAATCTGATGCGGGGTATCGAAGACAGAGAAGAAATAGTCCCATATATATATATCGGCTCCAGCTCCAGCGCTATACTCAGTACGGACTTTGGCCACGCGATTTAAAGGATCATCCACTCCTCGTTAGTGTAATGGGACTGCCAGCACTGTAGATCTCTTACACAAGAGATAGGATTACTGCTGCTTGGACTTTTGTGTGTGAGGGATGTTCCTTGACTCACTTGCCCCCTACATTCTGTCTGGACTTCTTAATAGACTGTTTGATCCTGTCTGTAATGATACCAGACAGAAACGTATGATTTTTGTTACGAGACAGAATTCATTAATAGATATGTAATTGTTCCTCGTTTAGTGGTCTCACTGTTGAGATTGGGGGTATTTCTGACACTGAATGGACAGAAGCCTCAGAAATATGTGATGGAACGTTTTATTACCATTTTAGTGCCATATGAGACGAAATATTAACACATTTTCTTTACATAATAACTGTAAGTTATCAATTTGATACCTTACCGTCATTATGTAAAGAAAATGTGTTCATAACAGCTTTTGGGTTTTGTTTCTCTCCAAAACTAGTAATTAATTGTAACTTGTTTGTATTGAAGACTTGCAAGCACATGGTCTCTGGTTGATTCGCGTTCTCGTTACTGAATTAATCAAAATCCAGTGTTCTCTGAGTTTTATCCGGCGTAGACAGCATAATACATTAGGCTGGTATATACCACGAGTACATAATAACGAGAATGCCTTCAGATATACAGTTATGGTATAGTTTTGATCTCGTATAGAAACTAGAAGGCGTTAGACATATACATATTATTCAGCGGTATCGCGGGAATACAAGAAAGTAAATATCAAGCAAACTATACATGTAACACCGATATGTAATAATAATATTATCTACACGAACGGTTGAGGGAAATTTTGTCACGGAAAACAAGCATATAGTATTTCAGGTAGAATAATAAGAATCCCTTTGAACACGAATTCTGATATTGAGTTGTTGCTCTCGAATTCATATCCCCTTTGATATTGAAGTTGCTCTTGAGCAATAACACCCTTGGTTCATGAACATGTTTAGAAAAATCATGGCGGCAAAATGCCGTTATTGCCACGAGCTCAACCATCTAATTCTCTCCGAGTCGGATTTCTCTGTTAATTAAGTCGTCTTTGATTGCATACAGATCTGTTATCCTATTTGCTCACACCAGTAGTTAATCCCTACTTCATCAAGTTCCGCTCTCGTTACCATTGGACTGTCGGTGTGCAGTAACCCAGTATCTCTTATACTATACCTGAAGCTGTTCATTTGTAGTTCAGACAATAAACCAATAGCCACAGTTCTACTCTACCTTCCGTATTGAACAATATCCGTAAATAGGAAGCTCGATTTACAAATGGCGCCCGAACAAATAATGGCGACTCGCGGACGTTACTGACAAGTTTATAAACACTGTCAGCAGACGACACCTGCGGCAATTTCACAAAATTTCCCGCCAAGTCTGCGTAATGCGGAAGTGGTCCCGTGTTCGGTTACCCGACTCAATCCTCCATTCGATCCCACAACGATTACATTATAGCCGCGATGGTTATCGTGATCGCCGTGTCGGGTTCCAAATAAGACCGAGACTTACCCTGATGAGGCCGTGATTGGCAGATTCTAATTACGGCCATTTTTGTTATCGTTCCGTGCTATCAAAGTAATTATGTAGAATACAAGAATTTTATCTTCTGGTCTTTCTATAAAAATAAAAATCTAAAACGAGATTTGTGCGATTTACTCGTGCCATTGCTAAACTTTGATGTTGATGAACATTCTTTAATGAAAATAATAAAATAGTGAAGGCAATGTTTTCCGTACAAATGGTACCCGTACCCTATCAGCAATGTGGATACTTTCATATTTTAAAACTATTTTTCATATAAACAGTCAGTAATGCCGGTGCCATTATTATATACTACCAACACAGACTGTACCTAGTGTACCACGTAAACAATTGCTAGTTCAGGTTCTCCTTAACACCATATTCCTAAGCAAGTCCCGAGTTCTCATTGAAATTATTTGGAAACCGACATTCACAAATAGTTTCACTGCCAAGAATCATGATGAATACTATAGTATGCTATCTGTATATTTAAATCAAATGCATATATTAAACGAACGTTAACAATTTAGAATTATAAAACGTATAAACTCCAAGTTCAGGGAAAACAGTAGACCTCGTAAATGTCAATGAAGTTTCGTGACATAATTTAGATTTCTTTTCGATTTTTTAAAACCTTTTTTTTGGTAATTTGGCTCTTCAAAATAGTTTAAATAATTCATTAAAAATTATAAACGTTTTTGACAAGGACTAGGAAAGCAGAAGACATGAGGTTCCAATTATGTTGATGCCAATGTTGCTTCAGAACCACCTTGAACGCCCATCTGTATCCACAGGACGTGCATTCCCATTCCAGTGTGTATACGTACATTGTACAAACTCACCGACGTAATAGCAATATTCAAACAATAACACCAAAACTTAGTTTAGAACCAGCTCGACGAGGACGTGTTCCTGTTAGTATCTCCATTGCGTGTTTTCTCTGCACGGGGGAATCTCACGTTGTAACATCTTCGACCCGTGTTCAGAAGAACGAAACTGCGGGTTTCAATTAACCGCTCGTTAAGCTAATTGGAAACGTGGCTTTGATAGCATGGCCTGGTGTGAGTTGAGACACGAGTTGAGGGAGTTGAAAGCTATCTTCTTACATCTGTAACGAGATTTGTATTGGGACACACTTCAGACGTTAAACGTGCCAATATTGGCGCAACAAACTTTGTAATTTGTATGGTAACTTTTAAATTAATACCCCACTCTACAAATATAACGCCTTTTCTCACCAGACCTGTGTGGTTCCGAAATATTACACGATACATGGTGGGTTTTTTTTTTAATGATTACTGGCATTGTAAATGTACGCTGAGCTAGATGTATGGTCAGCTCTTGCATTTCAACATATATGTATACATCAATACGTAAAAGTTCGTTCGTCACGATGTATTTAACTGTTTCTTCAATGTACCATACGCTGGCGGTTATTGAAGGACGTTAGGTCCGAGCTCATCCTACGCCTGCAGATCTCTACCCCTATAGTCTTCTCAGACCGCCCTTTCGACCCTAAACTATCTATCATCCGGACCCCCACGGAGCATTCCACGAGACCCGGATTAACTGACCGGACCACGGCCAGAATGAAGTTTTCTGCGGAAACATCAACCGTCTCCATTTACTGGGACCCCCGTATTTCTCCAGCAGCGAGTTTCAAGAACGCCATGTCACCCAGACTGACCGACTGGGACAGGGATTAATCGGGATCCACGAACGTAACCTCCGCCCTATTGCATTTCTAATGTGATGTCACCTGATCTGCAGGGGGCACAGACTCACCATCACATTGCCAACCATGAACGGATGCCGGGGATCTCCGGATCGTGACATCGGCACCTGATTAGGACAAACGAAAACAGCAGTTGACATCCTTTCGTGATTAGAGTTTGTTATACAACTTTGATCGAAGACAATCATCGGGTTTGTCTTAAAACCGGATAATACGCCGTGTTCATCATTATACGGGCAAATAATATAGGGGTTTCTTCTTGTGTTAAATAATTATAGGCTTCATCATTTGCAATTCAGACAGGTTTCCAATATTCAGGTTTATTGTTATATATAGATTTCGTGCACAAGTGCAGAAAATAACTCAATGTATAAACTAGTTTTAAAATAGACACATGTCATATGTTTTTGTTCTTTTATCATTTGCAACAGTGAACTCTTTTCGCAGAGCTAGAAATCTACTGTTGGTATAGACCAAGATGACCTTGAGCTTTATTGGTTCTTATCATCTTGGTAATTTATGTGAACGGTGTATCCAGAATGCAGCGAGACCTCGGCAACACAGATAAAGACCACGACATCACACCAACTGCTGTCCTTCTCCTAATCGAAATCTATATCTAATCAAAAGAAGATCAACACATTTAGATAGGCAAGGCGACTACTAGACTGTCAATAGTCTCAGAGGATGAAAGTAAATTATTTTTAATAAATTCTACTGATGTATACTATTTGAATATGAAAGGAGCCTCTGAATTTCTTTAACCTCTGTTCCCCAGAAAATCTAGACTTGCTTTTGTCCATAGGAGATATTTCGAATAGGAATATTATAGAACAGGGTCTGTGAGAGAAACTAGGCGACTACCAGCATGTTTTGGAATGTTCTGTGTCACACTTTGATCTTAACTCAAGTACTCCTAATAAAATATCCCCATAGTCACAAGTTAAAGAATTCCAATGGGTAATTGCATATAAACACATTACCAATCACTGTTAGTTATTAATTAATTAATGATCGACTTTCACCCTCTGAGACTAATAGCAGTCTAGTCTTGGAGTTGTTAAATCCAGATGGATACCATTTCAATAAGACTACAATATCTTCTCTTTATATGAAAACATCCGGTTCCAGCAATAACGTAAAATTAAATGTCAAGCACACCCTACAGCATTCTATGAGAGTCGGAAAGGAAAATATAGTCCAGGTGTCGCCTGCGAGGAACCGATAGGGTGCAGATCTTGGCAGATTTGGCCGGCAGGTGGCAGTAGTGGTGGACATGTTTGCAAACACGGCAACCGGGAAGCATGTAGGGCCTCGTCTACAGCTCGTCTTTGCACGTAAACCTGCATCGGTTGTGTTTGTAGCTTGGTTGTGGGCACAGAAAATAGAAACCCAAACATGAGTCTGTTTCCTTGATCTTATCGCCAACTCGAAGCCATGTTCGATGCAGCAGGAAACTAGACTACACACGGGGTGCATCCTTTTGCTTTTCTAAGGCCGCAATCCCCAAAATATTTACACCCAACAGGATGAGATGATGTCATACTTACAGGAAGTTTGAAGAAGAGCACAGAGAAGTGAGGTTTCCATTGCAATAGATTGGAACCATTTGGTGTAGTGGAAATTGTCTTCCAAACGTATAACTAGGACGCGTAGATGTGTCTGTGTGTCTGTCTGTGTGCGGGCGTGGGTAATAGTCGTAGTTGTGGAGGTTGTGTGCATAATGTGGTCACTTTGGTGCTTGTTTCAGGTTCCACCAATGAAACAGTCATACACTATCATAGTGTGACATTAACATACCGTAGATAGATGATATTCTTATGAGGCAATTTATCAGTAATCCCTTATAAGATACTTATCGTATTCATGTCAATGGTCCCGTGATCTGTGTAGCTTATATATTGTGTATTAGTCCGTATTTCAGGCAGTTATGACTTGCTAGCTCTACTATATACGCGTGTTACCGCTTGTAGAACCTTTCTATACACTGGATATAACTTGAGTAGGAATTTCCGTTTCGCGTACCAGTTCTATACGTACTTTTGTTTGTCATAATTTGTCACTAGAGAATAATTGTCAACTGTGTCATTTTGTGTTCGTCATCATCATCAAATATGAGCTATCGTATCCTCCGTAATACGCACCATGACAATACGACCACAATACAGTCACCGCACTCTGAACAATGTAACATCGGCGTAATTCACTACAGAACAGCTTCATGAATTCACCATAGATGTTGCATATAAAGCTGATATGGTGAATGATGCAGAATTTACATTAGAAGTCGCTTACTCTATGTAGAACGGCGCAGATTACTTGTAAAGTGTTGACATGAATGTTTTACAGTTTCTGATGTCACATTGCGGGGCTTGTATGGTGTGTGGTATAGTTTGCGCTTGCGTGTTGGGGATGATGAGGGTATGGGTGGGTATATGGATGGCGTGCAAATCATTGCAAAGAAATAATGTTCAATATACTTGAAAGTGGTCTCAGGCCGTCTTGCAACTGATCCGACAGGTTTGCATGTCATCACCTATTACCATGCATGTCCGTGTGTTAATGGATACGAGCGAACAGGGCTTAAATTAGACCTAGTAATGTCACGAATACTTGCCAAATATGCGTGCTAAAACATTAGCATGCACTATGCCAAGTCTACTATCGGTTGCCCACATGTCTATTATTTAACATACATTTCACTCAGCAGAGAATGGGTGTGCGGTAGAATGGCATGATCATGTGAACGGTAACCTTGTAGCGCTTCAAATGGCAGCTTGGCTTGTATACTTCACAGGGTGTTGAAAAGGAACATTGAGTGCATACTGATCTATTGATAATAATGTGGCGTTTTAAGCCTCCTTGGGGTGTGGGAAGGATGGGGGATTTAGAACATTATAATTAGACATTCTCATTATATTTGTATATATTATGTCAGATTTTTATATTGAACTGAACATATATCTCGGGGAGTTAAGCAGCTCCTTTCCTATTCTGTATGGAATTAATTAGTTTCTGTGTTTGTCCTTTCTATCTCTTTTTATAACAATTCCAATTTGTCAAGCACGCATCTTCGATTTATTGATCATGTCTAGACAGGTACTCGTACAATTATACCAGGACGGAGATGATTATCTACGATATTTGTGTTTACATTATAGCCTCATAGGTCAATGGTGTGATTGGGTTAGAGTTCAAAAGAAGTGTCAATATAATGATACGTTGACTGATTAGACGTGTATATCCATAGTCGCTTGGAGCGCCCGTGCGTTATTATTAAATGGAGTATACCATCGGGGTTTCGTCCAGGGTATCGTTTCACGAAGTTCTCATTAGTATCTACTACGAGATAATAAGCGCTATGGTAACGATCTCGTAATAACGATCGAGCACGAACGAGAGCGCTATGGTCTCGTATAGTTGATATGAGAGCTTCGAGAAACCATACCTCCAGGATATTTCCCATAAATTGGCTTGCAGGACAATGGAAACTATGGTGGTGACTCTTATACAGGAACCAGATGCCAACAGGTATCAGAACTATAAACATTTGTGATAAACTGAGGAGAGAAAAACCACAGTCCAATTACCGTACAGGGTGACAACAATGCAATTATAATGAGATATTCATAAATCAGCAAAGATCGCCAGACGCGGCGACAGTGCAAGATTACCCTGTGTATACATGACGGTACTAGATGCTATGTCAAAGCTGCATGTGTATGGTTGTTAACTGTAGTCCAAGGCATTCCGTGCTTATAGCAACATACATGGTCATACATTCCATTGTCTAAGTATATATATCACCATATCGCGACGATGCCAGACAGACAGACAGACAGACACATTTATTCTCAGGAAAACCACCAACGGTGGTACAAGAGATGAAACATAAGTTACATATTATACAATATAAACTGATCAAGATGACATGGGGTATGCTTTTGGATTGACAGTTCGATAGACAATGTTTCAGAACACCCCAAATACGTTCTTTCATAATATTATAATTTATCGCGACGATGTCCATTGTTGACAAACATAGAACCTCATGCGAACCATTGTCTTGCTTTCTATAATTTGTAGAATGTGTAGATGTATGATGATGAGTTTTTAGATAAGGATAAATTCGTTACACAAGCATGATTTCCGGGATTTTATAAGCTAAAATGTATTGTAGATACGAGTCCGAATCGTATGAAATCACGCTGGCATACCTTATAGAATCAACTAATGTCACTAAACGAACATACCAGGGAAAGGTAACGTCACAAATGCGATTAGACAGCGTATTGAAGGAATCAAACGAGACATATATAGTACATATTTACATCTTAGATATTTGGGTTTATGGAAGTTCCTGTTCAAGCTTTCAAGAACAATTTCATGGTATATGCTAACACTCCTAAATTTTGCGAACATTTTCCAGATGCCCTCTTTAATATCTACATATGATAGCATAATTTGATATCGCAAATATATTTCCGATATTGTATAAGATGCAAAATCTAGCTATTTTCTAGCAATTTCTTGTCGGTTTTTAAAACAGTAGTTTGCTATCCTTATCACAGTCATTACTAAAAATTTACCGAAGTTAATGTTTAAATTTATATTTTCAAGATAATTATAATATCGATATATTTAATATTAATAAAATACATTTCCATAAATATAACAGGGATAATGTGTGCAATTAATTAAATAATATAGCAAGTTACTTTTTTCAAAATGCACGAAGATTTAATGTAAAGTAATACATTAGATATGCTTATCGTGGCCATTCACGTCACACGGAGATAATTACTAAGTCTTCAGAAGTAAAAGTTCTGTTTATTTTGATGTTGGTGACAAGATTTAGATATCATACGCGAATTAAACGAAGATTAATGTTCATCGAGAGGCATGAAACTAAATTTGTTTTTAACTATCCCTTGATAGATAAACTGATACAATAAGTCAAATATGACATTAGTTGTGGTGGCATGACGGCAAATTAAAACGGTGTGAATTAAACGTAAAGCGTGTTGATTAATTTTTCTTCATGTTGTCGCTTAATACATCCCAATTAAAGAGCATTAAGTCGACAGTTATCATCTATTTTATTTCTTATCTATATACATGATCAACGCATAATGTACGACGATTTGTTATATTTAGGGTGTCTTTTTGACCTAATGAGACCAGGCATGTCTATTTTAAATTTTACAAAAATGTCTTTGCAAATTTAACCTGTATCTACATGCGTGGTATACGTTAATAAACAATTTCATTCATTCACTTATTGGTGAAAGCTCGAAAATTAGAAGGTATACTTATAGGCTAATACTAGTATGTTAATTCATTAAATACTAGTATTCTAGTAGGTTTCATCGATATGATAGTCTGTGCCACCCAAATACTCATATAAAATATATTATACTAATCAATATAAGTTATTTATTGATAATTGACTTTAATCTTCTGAGACTATCTGTCGACGTTATATATACATAAAGTATTTAGCTGCCCTTCTATTGGTTTTCTCGCGTATTATACAGAAGTATGGTAAGAATGAAAGTTTAGAAATATGAATCGACCACTGCATGTCAAACGCCAAAATATCAAATTAAACAAAAGCGATCTATATTAGATTGTCCTGCATATAGGTGCAATATACAGTATATTCTACCAAACGCGAGTCTCACGAGGCAAACGCACGCCATCTATTGGTGTCATTTATACAGTGTCAGACAACGTTTAGTTCTTATCTGATATCGAATCCCCTCCAGTGGAACCTGGGGCCAATAGAACCCCATGCATGCAGCAAAGCCACGATTCTAATGAAATCATCCATACACCGCCGTTTCTTCCAAAGAAAATTCGGAGCTTTTGGACCTTACTTAAAAACACAAACGGAAAGTCAAAGTCAATTAACAAAGTCTTTATACGGGACACGGACCGTGAGTCGGATTGCGTCACATGATTGAAGTCTATCAAGTTACCATTATTTGAGAAACTGCTGGGAGCCGTTAGTACTCGGAGCAAGTAATGCCACTGCGGACAGGCTGATTTTATCGTGTAGTCGCGGGATATTGCACGGGGTTGATTCCTTTGTCACCGGCTTGTTTGTGCAACAGTAGACTGCAGGCTAATTTCACCAAAGTGATGACATAAAGTCAAAATGAAATTGGGAATACAATGAAATCTAGCATGTAAGACGTTTGTGTGAAGTAAGCAAAAATATTTACCTTTGGTATATAGATAGACATTTAATTCCACTTTTCAGTTCAAAGTGGCAATCAAGCGATGTTGATATACACTGGATAAAATGTTTGACGAATGTATTGTTTGAAATGATTACAGCGAGTTTGTTTTATATACAAATATAGAAGCGAAGGGAACGTTTAGTTAGCTATCGCGGATACATGCGTGCATTAATAATGTCAAAGCTACCCAAATAACGAAAAGACAGCGTGCCGAAGTTTATAAGTTATCTGAAATGGGTTACACTATAAATATGTTCCATTGTATAGGCCTACATTATATAAAACTGAATATATATTTCTCACACAATATGCATGTAGATAATATTACATAATAACGATATTATTATGACATAACAGACTTGGTTCTGACATTTGGTGCGGGTGCTCTCAAAACAAAAATCACCAGTATCGATGGCCAATGCTACTTACGAGAGCTATATAACAAGGACACCGTAGAGCAAGACTCGTCGATCGATTGTTGAGTGTAGCTAGAACCCGTTAGGCAACTACAAGAGTGAACGAATTTCCTGTTATTAAGGCACAAATTGCTTCCCGTTACCCCAGCTACGGAGCCTTTCAAACTAAGACCACCGCTTCCATAGCGCCAAGTATTGGCAATCTTGATGGAAGGAGTTGCTTCCCTTACGTAATAGGTTTCCAAAGTACGTTTTTTAAAGAAATGTATGAATGGAATTTATGGCTTGTATAGAATTACTAGGTATGATATTACCCAAACGTGGTGTGATAACTGGTATATTGTTCATTGACAGCGTTGAATACCAATTAATTGAGCCGTGTATTTACTTATTTTACAATTAAACTGTTATGATGAAGATTGACATATGTATCAACTGTACACGCGACAGAAACGGTAAACGTACATTAAGTTTTACGCCGTAAGTCAAGTTGTAATCGGCGGTGAATTATGCCAGTTTTCATCGCGGTTTAGCAGCTGTCGATCACTCACAAATATTGCACGGATAGTCTGGGGTATGAATCGCAAGGCGGTATACATGCTGTATTCAACACTTCAGTCTATATACGTGTTATAGCCTGTCTGCCTGTTGATTGGTTAGAATGGTAGGAGGGGTATAGTATTTGACAGGTGTAAGCGCAATAATATCACTGAAACAACTTTCACTTTCTTAATGAAAATCGCATAACAGTCAACATTTTGATAAATGTATTCCACATTAAACGCAAGCTATTACTAATTAGCAAAATATCGCTTGGAAACGAAAAGCAATGTCATACACTATTATGCACGTAGGATATAGCAAGGCCTATATAAGTTTCCAATATTATTACATGTAATTCCGTTATAAACACTCTCATAAAAGCTGTTATTTTGTATTTAGCATTGAAATAAGTATTTCAAATTTATATGTCTATGAATTAATAAGTCAGAAATATATTTATTTCCCTGATCTAGCAACATATTCAAAATGAACACTTCCATAGTAATGTAGCACGTGATAATATAATGTTTTGCATATGTGTTTGGAAGTTGACCATTTTCATTCATGCAACCTAATTTAATTGTTAATCAATAGAAGTTGGAATTGCCATATTTCAATTATCATAAATTACGCGTGTATTAAGCTTGCCATAGCACGTGACAAGTCACTTGTCATTGTAGTGTCAACAACAGAGACGAGGACGTTTCGCTCCCGACATTCTCGTTGTTGTGTTGGAACGGCGGCTGTTCTATCCTCTCTACTTACCATTGGAATCTTCCTTGGAATAATGATCCATTATACAGGTAAACCTTGCCAATTTAAACAAGTGAATTCCTAAGGAACATTTACTACAACACTTTAGGAAAGACACAGCAGATTGACTTGTATAACTTTTGCAAATAATTGTTCCTACAGTATTGTAGTAAAAGCATACAAACAGAGATTTCATTGAAGGCGTAGCACTATATTTGAGTAATAAATACTTATCAATTTTCTATCACACGGAAACCCTTTCGTTGATCCACATTGAGGGGAAGTCGATCTAGCGGTTATATATGTTCTAAAGACAAGATAATTAGAACTTCTTTCCTTTTATTCATGTAAAATATATTTTTTATTTATAACTATCGCATGTTTGGGAATACGTAAATCAGTAATTAACAACCTTTTGGTGGACAAATCAAACGTAAGTAGTTGCAGATAGAAATGTGTTTGTCCACTATACATGTATAGGTCAAACATGTGTGGATAGTATGAATTTAAAAACAAATGCATTAGAAATAACATTTAGATCTGGCTGTTTAATGGGTACCTTAAATTGGTATTACCTGTGGGCATATACTAGTATAGTTCGTTGACAGATCACGGTCAAACATGTTTTATCTGAAATTTTGCACATTTGCTATGTCTGCACGAGTATATAATATATTTTATTGGTTCTACATGCTACATTTCCAGCATTTTCCAACTGGTTTTCAATACATTTAAAACAAATTATTTCGTATTGTCGGTTGTCTTTGTTTTATCGCAAAATGAAAAAATTAATAAAAAATAACAAATAATTTAAAACAAATAAAAAAAATAAAAAAACATGCTTGACCATGAAACATTTCAATCATAATTGCAAAGTTTTAACGAAGTAGTTAACATAATTTTATTTTCAGTCATAGATGCACTTTGGAGGGATGCAAGTTCAAGTCTAAAGCAGCCCGTGCCAAGAGCGGAAACTAAACTCGGAAATGCAGGTAGAAAAAATTGTATATCAACGTAATAGTTTGCGTCGTAATAACATGTTATTTAAATCCCAATTTATACGCACACGTTTATTCTAAGAAGTATATACAAGTATAATGCATACTTACGGTAAGCAAGTGTGTCATGTAAACACATTTTACATATATAACTAAAATATACAAATTTACTCATAAGGTAAATTTAGTCTAGAAGCAAATTTACTAATGTGAGTAGATTTGCGAATGTGAATGTGACTTTTGTTACATAAACTGTTCTAATTCGACACTCCATCTACATAATTATTAATTAGAAAATAGGTGCATGCAATTTTAAAATGTTATTGTAAAATTTTACCTCATGAATGAAATTGAATAAATGTATCCTATACGGCAAGTATCATCATTGAAACACCACTCCACAATGATTCTAGTCGGCTTAAACATAATCACATACCATGCTCTTTCTAGCTTTCCAAATACAATTTATTTATTCGATGTTTTTGTGTGTGCATATTTTACCAAACTATTCCTAGACTACTCTTCATATAAGAAACTAAACCAAATTATGACATGCGAATGCGTACTCTATCAGTTCCGGACTTCCTGGGAAGTATCAAGATATCAAACGAGGACTGGAATTATAATCTGGGAGTAGCTGAGAGTTTCCACTATAGAGATCTGGCGGTGAAAGCTGAGCTTGAGGTAAGTAATATAATTGATTGTCATGTTATTACTTTGGTAGATATTTTATACGGACTTTATGTAATGTATTCCATGTAGGATATGCAAGTAACTATATGAAATTTGATATTTGAAATCCAAATGACCGGCTATATGAACGTGATTACTTGTGACTATGCTTCTATAATAATTATCGATTTTCATTATTCATTTAAATTAGGAAAAGAAAGAGTATGTTTCTATTAGTTTCTATGCTTGTCATTTTACAGCTAGATAGAGTATTTTTACTCAGTCCACTAAAAGACGTCTACAACTTCAGTCTGGTTCGAACTTTCAGGTGAGCTTTTTCTTTCGGACGTACGTTCGCACCTCATCCGTCCATACCGATATCCGATGAAAGTGAAAACATAAAAAACATTAAGGGTTCTGTAATAGTAAGGGGTCCGGGCCAGGACACCTAACGTGGATGCTCAACAATAATATAGGACACCAGAGGTGAATGTGTCCTGCCTGGATCATATTAGTATTTTGGACACCTAAATCCTAACTTCTTTTCTGTGACTTCTATATTCTAAGACCAATAAGAAGGACAACAATCTCATCATGGTTTCCTAATTAAATATTCTATACCTTGTTTCAGACGAGGAAGCATCGTGGTAGTGTTCGAGACGATACTAAAGGAACAACGTCAACTATCCACGGATGAGCTGATGGAGGCGTTTGCGGAGGGGCTGAATAACCGGAAGTACATCCGCGGACCCGACACAGTAATCCCGAAGGGAATGTTGGCATTGGATATTGAAAGTCTGGAGATTGTCACTCTCAGTACAACATGTACGTGTTTATTTAATTGAATTTAAAAT
Organism: Lepetodrilus ovalis; assembly: GCA_032361185.1. NCBI lineage: Eukaryota > Metazoa > Mollusca > Gastropoda > Lepetellida > Lepetodrilidae > Lepetodrilus > Lepetodrilus ovalis. Next base: position 14,443 of record JAUTBQ010159491.1, on the reverse strand, counting down.
GTTTGCTTTTTAAACCACTTTTGCAATGTAATATACAGTACTGTATATGAAAACAACTTAAAACTATTAATAGTTTGAAGTTATAGAACAAAAAGAATCACATTTATCATTAGGGTTGAACAATGCCTATTATCTGTAAGAAGTATCGTTATTGTTCCAAGGACGATACAAGCCCACTTATGATAACAAATAACGTCTCATATTAGTTGTATTTCACAACGTCTTCATTATAACTACTAGTATGTTATACCTCCAAAATTCATTTGTAGAATATCGACACTATGACACGATACAATATTGTATTACTTTATTAAGCTATTCCATCATTTTGGTTTGTATCAAGTAGGCTTACAAGCCTTTTGAAATAAAAATTACAGCGTTGTGAATGCGTGAGTAGAGTTAATAAAATGTAATACTCTAACTACGTGTTTTACTTCCAGCCACTGAATACCCATCAACGTCTCATCTCCTACCAAATATAATCAGCGATATGAATTCATCAACTCGCCAGACAACTCTCGCTTCCACAACGAGACCTGCACCGGTCACACGAACCATGGAAACAGTGGACTCTGCCATGTCCAAGCACAACGACCAAGCTGAGCAACCACTACCGTCTGATATGCATCCTCCGTGGACAACGACAACACGCCAGGGACTACCTCCAACCGGAAGTGCTCCAAACCTGCCAACAGATCCAGCGAATCCGCATTCTACGGAAGAGACGCTATATCCAACGTTTTGGCGAGCATCAACCATGGTCTCCTCGCCGACTAATAATGTCATAACGACGCAAAATCCATTTTCCCGGACAGTTTCAGGCAATGGGTGGACAGGTGACCACAATGAGTTTGACCAGAAGATGCCCCAAACAACGTGGAAGGCGTATACTGTTCCTGTAGCGACAACAGATGCTGATCGGCCAACGGTTTGGAAAGAAAGCGTTTCAAAACATCCGGCAATTCCTAAAGAAACATCTTTTCCTTCTTGGCATACGCCTCCGGTCACCATTAACCCAGACATAATAAAAACATCTACAGGTGAAAAGAGTCAGAAAGTCACCCCGGTCCATAATTCAGTTCATGAAGCGTCAGTTGGTGTTGATATAACAGAACCTGTGGTTAATGAACGTACCACTGCCGTGACAGGATCCATCTCTAGAATACCATCAGTGCATCCATCCATTGCAGTCGAAGTTGGATCTTCAACACCTTCGCCTGATCATACCTTTGGTACTCCTCTCAATCCTCAACAGACGACAAGAAATAAAACTCCGGTCCATCCTTTAACAACTCACTTATTGCGACATCAATCAGCATCAATTCCAACGACAATGTCTTCTATGTTTGGCATAGCCAATCCCAAAGCATCAAGACATCCGTTGCCCAAGATAAACGTTGATAAAGTACCCTCTTCTATGAAAGAAAAATCTACTCGACCACCACGAGATTCAACAATCCAGTCACATATGGATAATAGAGTTCCGAGTCATTTTTACACGGCGGTTAACGACAACCACTTCCTGATATCCACATTGTCCAATCGTCCCCCTCCGACTCGTGTGTGGGATGACCACCTCATGTATATGACCACGAGACATCCTTCTACGGACGTTAGAGGACAACGCACCTCTATACCGAGACATCATGCCCAGAACGAGGATCCAGAATTCATTTCCAGAAATGAACACTCAAACGGACATTCTTCTAAAATGGGGGAACATGCTACTCACGGACTCGGCGAGTCCTTCTTGACAGTTCAGACTACGCCTCCTTCGTTCCACGGGGACTATTTGGAGCAGTACGACTACGTCCCCAGGTACCCCGACTACAACAACATGGCCAACGTTATCCCTAACGACGCCGACACAGAAGAAGAGTCTCCTAAAGATGCACGTGGAGACTTGGAACATCCACAAGAAGAGGAGCAGCTGCGTGGAGACCGAGGTAGGGGTGTGCAACACGATGACAATAGCCAGAATGGGGTTCAAAACATGTGGGCAGCTGCTAGTAAAGACATTGGTGGGTCTGGGAAGGGCGACTCCATACGAGGTAGACACACTGTTGCTCCAAGCAGTCCGGTTCCAACAGAGACATTGGTAAACGATACTATAAACGATGCCAGGCTTACAGAACATCACACATTATCCACAAACATCAAGGCATCAGATAATACCACTACGACAGCAAACGTATCTAAGCTATCTACTACGACTGTTCTGGGTAGAGAGAAAACATATTATTCGAGTCAAGTTAACTTAACCAGCCCCTCATCTATCCATCCAAATAAGGCAACGACAGTTGTTAAAACTTCATCCGAGAAACAAACTACATCAGATGCCAAGGAATCTACCAGCAATGACAGCCTAAATGAAGCAAATGGAACTACGGCTGTTGCTGGTGTATCTGCTCCAATTGCAGAAACAACTTCGACCGAGAGGGTTTCCCTTTCAACAAACATCACTTCCCAACAGGACAAACGTAATTCGTCTACATCTGCGTCTCTTACCACTACAACTATATCAACAACTCAATCTACTACTTCAACTACATCACTCGCAACACCTACATCAACTACATCACCCACTGGATCTACTACATCCACATCCGGGTCTTCCAGAAACACGACCCTGAGGTCTTCTGATGCTCCTTTTGCAGATGGGTATAGAGCCAATGTCAATGGAACGACAGATGAAGAAGAAGATGCCGGAATGAGCGTCAGTTCATCGAAGCTACCAATAATCTCCAGTGCACTGGGCCTGAACTCAACATCAATGACTCCTGCCTCTTCAACAGAAAACAATTCAACTGAATTTAACATCTCGCCATCAAAGTCTTTGCTAGATGAGAATTTGAAGAGCATTTTTTCAACGTTGAGTCCCTCAGTGCTAGATGCCAAATCTGCAACTAACATTCCTCCGTCCAGTGTGACAGATCCAATAAGAGACAGTGATGTTCAAAGTAGTCTATCTTCTATTCACTCTAAAGAAGTAACTAAAGTTAAGATTAAAACACAAGCTTTAGAACCTACTTCTCCTGTGTCGGAATCGTCGAAAGGTAATGTGACCAGCAGTGAAAATATTGGTAGCACATTGGCAATAACTCCTTCATCATCAGCCAAAGGTACGTTACATGAATCAGTGACATCGAGTTCAACACTGATGAACACATCAATGTCTCTCGTCACAACAACAATGGAACCTAACAATATTCAGACACACAATGTATCTAAACAGACCCCGCATACGATATATAGTTTTCCTGTGCAAGTCGACCCGACTGGAACTGTTTCAGTTATGAAAACATCAAATAATGTATCGCCTTCCTACAACAAGCATATTATATCATCATCAGTAGAAGCAGCATTATCAGCATCTTTCAATGTTCCTTCTGTAGTAGAGACCGTCTCTCTTCAAAGTACTCCAGTATTGTTATCTGCATCATCATCATCATCATCATCATCATTATTATCATCATCTCATTATACAAATACACACTCACCATCCAGTGTGTTCTCTGTGTCAGAGAGTGTTTCTCTTAGAAGGGCACATACAGTTTCCTCGTTACCTTCTTCTGAAAATACTAATACACAGACATTAGCTAGTGTAACTTCTGTACCAGGAAATGTGCCTCTTAGAAATAAACCTCTAAGATTTGCATCAAGTGTAGCATCTTATCATAAATCAAAGACACACCCGATACCTAGTGTATTGTCTGCATCAGAGAGTGTCTCTCTTCAAACCAACACTACAGTATCATCTATACCATCTTCTCGCAATGCAAATAGACAGACACAATCCGGTATGCTTTCTGTATCAGAGAATGCCTCTGTTCTCCAAAGTACTCCTACACAGACGACTGCATCGTTATACGACACGACTACAGTTAATCCATCCAGTGTAGTCTCAACATCGGAGAGTCTAGCTCAAGGGACTCTTCCTCAGACAACGGTTACAAATAACGTTACTTCTAGTACCTCGAAGTCCACCGTGGAAGACGGTCAAGGGACTCGCACAACCCCTATAGGACAAAAGACAACAGATGTGGTGCATTCGAGTAAAATTTACAATAATACCGCGTCAACGTTGGACTGGTTGGTTGGTTCTACAAGCGAGGCAGGTGATGAGGAGGAGACAAAACCAGAGACACGGTCTCAGTCTCCGAAGATTAGCCCATCGAAGACCACCGAAGTAAATCACGTGACCCCTGAACCGGAACTGACCCTAGTGAACAAGGAGGAGGAAATTGAAAGTCCACGTTCTCCTAACTATGGTAAATATATGTTCTATTATATAATTCCTTACAACTAATACGAACCATGTTATCGTTAAAGTCACATTTTCGTTTTATTCCCCTAACTGTATACAAGAGTCTTATTATAAAAATATAACTATCAGTTCCAATAGTGACTGTGTATTCTATTTTCATTCCCGACTACAAAGACCGGACATTTTTGTGTCAACGAGGTGCCCAATGTGTATACAACATTTATTTATTATAGAATATTATTTTGAAAACAGCCGTCCTTGTGGAGACCAATTCCTTTATTCATTTGTTTTTATTACTAATAATGTTCTTCTCCTTGGAGCAGGGGGCGGGGAGATTACTAAACTTTATTGAGTAAGATTTCATCATCAACTCAAGATTTTGTTCACAACTCTATATATAACATTTCAAGTCATTTGAGCTTGAGCATGAAATCTAGCTGAACATTTTTAGTAATCTCGGGCCACTGGTGTCTACCCCTGACCCCATTTCCATAGTTCAAAGTTCTAGGAGTTTAACCTGACCATAAGTTACAAGAGCTGGAGAAAATGTTGTATGCGAGCAGTTGGCATTATACACTACAAGAGGCGCCCATTTGATTGTATGCCTCTTCCATTGTGAAGGTTCTGGAGGCAACTCTCCTAGCACCAACGCCTGTCTGGACATAACTGTCATGACGGAGTTCATCCCAGCCTGCCTCAACTACTTCAGTCGGATCCTGCGCACCAGTGACGTCATGGAGAGATGCCAGTAAGTAATTGTAGACAAAACTACAATTGACCAATCAGGTGCTAGAAACATCGACACAAACGCCATCGAGTTACGACTATGTTATCAAAAATCATTTCCAAAATGCTATCACTAGCATATGCGCGGCTACAGTAAAGAAATACACAGAAATGTGTATTGTTTAATTTTGTATTGTCTGGAGAAAACATTAAAGGCATACTATCATGGTTGATTGGCCTAGATAATGGCCAAACAAATTTCGTTCTGAGACTATTTACGTTTGATTTGTACACCCAAAATATGTTATTTACTGTTATTCTAAGTCCTCAACACTTGATATTTATAATAAATTTCATATTTTATAATAATTATTAGTCCTAACTATTAGTCACTAATAATTATCTTGTCTTTGATGTATTCATGATATATGAAGCAATCGTAGTTCTTTCGTCGTACCCATTTGACATTGTTGAAATTGAATTGTGCCAACCGTACAGCGGTAGACAGGTTTTTGGAAGTACAAACCTGATCATATGTATGTCAAGTGAATGTACTTTGTAGTTGTAGCTAAGAACTAGTCAACAACAGCCATAAATATCTGTGATAGTATGCCTTTTAGAATGGATTGTGTAAATCATTACCGTTTTTAAGCAACATAATTTCATAATGCACACTACACAGTAGTTTAACTACTAACAAGATTACGTTTGAAGTCAATAAAATCTCACCTGAAGTCGTGTGACATTGACTAAATTGCCACGGGCCAAAGGATTTAGCGGCATTGGAGTATGTTCCTTCGTCAAATGAAGAAAATACTAATTATATTAATACTCTAGGGAAATTAATGTCTGCGACAAATATATACGAAGAAATAAATAATTAAAACATACTAAAAATTACTAATAAAGAAACCGTGTTGAGACTAATAGCATCTAAATACGTTATCTGTCACTGTCTGCTATGAGTTTGTGACAAGTAAAAGTTTTAAGTAGAACAAGCCAAGTCAGCTAATATACAGAAAATACAGAATGAAAGTCGTTATGAATTAACCAATCTTTACGTGACATCTAAGTAGTTTTATCGTAAGTAATTCTATGTTTACATATCAAACCCCTAACTGATAGATACGTAACCATTAAAATATAAGTACGAATTGTTTGAATCTTTATGATTTTATGATTTAAGTAACAGCGAATAGAGGTAGTGCTATAATGCTTTCCATTATCAAACAATTCACAACACATGTTTTAGTTTAAGACTTTCCCCACTACCGTATCTTGCTCACATCTTGTTACCCAGTCTATCTTACAATCAATGCCATGTTTTAGTTTAAGACTTTAAATTAGGGGCCTGTAGATATGTGGCGATGCTTTATACCAAATTTTGGAACGTTTGGAAATTCGTCGTTGTTAAAGCCATATAAAGCTATTCTAAGTCTCCAAAAACGCTACTGGCCTTTTACTTTTTGTAGAGTAGGATTCTGATGTACGCACCTACTGTAACCATCAACGACTTCCACTTAAAACAGTAATTTGTAACTTCACGCAAATCACATTTCCCTATGGGAATACAGGTTGAAACATTGGCTTCTCACGCAATCAGACAACCATACTGCCTCCCTGAGATTTTTGCAAGTTCGTTCAACAACCCGTGCACCGCCAATTAGGAACTAGTTAATTATGAGGTGAATCGAACCGAAGGATAAATAGATTATCTTAATCAGTGCGCGATCGTTCTCGATGGTCGTAATTAACATACGACTGACACACGTCTTCAGTTTTCTATTTTTTTGGACAATATTGTACATGCATCGTGTTTTGAATATTTTTTCTTTTGACAGGCATTTCTTGGCTGGGCTGATTTGTGTGACGGATGAGTTTTACAAGTACAGCGGACAGCAATGCACAGACACTGAGATCAGCGCCTTCATAAAGCAGCATTCCAAGGTCTTCAAGAACGCTCTTCCTACTTTTGATCCACTGAAATGTGTTGTTTGAGTAATGCATAAACTTCAGAGATGTACTGTGACATGAGGTTACATTGGCAACACAGTAAAAAGAGCATAGGTCTCCCTAACAAAATCTTACTAGGATCCAGGCAGGACACTTTCATCTTGGGTGTCCTGGTATAATTTTGAGCATCCACGTGAGGTGTCCTATCCCGGACACCTGACTCCTTTGCTGTGTTATACACTACTGACACGCTTCCATCCTCTAAGTCGTAGGTCCAGTGTATCGTTGCATGTACGGCACTTTACATAGAAATACAGGCAGAATATGAAGTTATGGTGGTTGTACGCTAGGCATAAGGAAGTTCTTCGTTTCTTCGTATTTCTTTAATCTGTATAGTGCTTCATGCGTGTGCCAATACTACAACACATACATCTACTGTAAACTGAATGCACTTAGAATGATTACTTTTACATCAGTACTGATCATTTTATTTCTGTATAAATGTATTTTACAAAGTTATTGTTATGACTGTCCCATACAAATACTCCTTATGGCCGCTTCGGAGTGCATGACATTTGAGAAAGGGCTGGACCAGAAGGACCGTGTTTTAATATAGTTTAGAGCATGGCTCTCCTGTGCCAAACGGCGTAACCTCAATGTAACATTGCTCCAACATTAGCCACAGATCACACCATTACTACGGTTGGAGTAAGGGTACCTTTGCGTTCATCCTCGAAACATAGGCCATTACGCCGACGAAATACGACGGATGTTATGTAATGGTCTGTATTTCGAAGATGCTTAGAATCACGCTGTTTAGTACAGGCTGTCCTTGGATGAGTGTATCTGTTATATTTCTTTACTCAGAATTTCACAGATCTCGTGAGCAGGCATACATACATGTACATTGTAATGTTAGAATCTGATAATCATGAAACGACTTACGTAAGCTACAGTGCTGTAGCAAAAAGAACGTGTTTATGTACATTATAAAGTTAGCATCTGACAATCATGAAAAAACTTGCATAGGCTAAAGTTCTGTACCAAACGGCGCGTGTTTGTGTACTAATGCTGTATAGTATTGTTTGACAAATAAGAACATTTAAAGTGTGAACCAATGAATGAATGCAAACTAACCTTACCTGTTATGATTCGAATGATGACGATACGTTATTAATTAATATGTATAAATTCATCTTTGAATACAATTTACATGTATTAATATTTTTAATTTTCAGTTTGTAATACTGAGTCGTTTTATTGTCAAATTGAATATAGAATATATGGAGATTTTAACGGAGATTGAGTTAAATATATTTGATTTCAATATGAAGCCGAGTTCATACAAATGACACATCCAACTTTAGTATGTCCACGGCTGCATGTATAGTTAGCGACATTGTACATAATCTAATATGTGTTCCATCGTGTGTTTCTTATCAAGTTCAAATTGAACAGTATTGCGTGTTATTTTACTGTTATTGTTTGTCTTATAGATAGATAGTATATCTGCTTAAAATGAAAAACGAATTGTAAGTAGATTTATATGGTTATGTTTTCCTAATCCAGTTCCAAAAATAAAATCAATTTCTGCATAAATGCCTTCGTCCTTGTTATAGGCGTTGGATATGTTGTTGGATATCTTGTTGGATATGTTTATGATTTTATTTTTAAATTAACTTTTTATCTTTAAGTAACATTTTAAAAATCGAAATAAATTGGCAGCAAAGTCTTTGACAGATCACATATGCCACATGTTTTCGTGTAACATAGTTGTCATTAAAATACGTCATTACATACATTGCGTGTTTGTGGTACATCTTGCTTAATTGATGGATGGTTTAATGAAAATATATGCCATCAGCATAGAAGCACTATATTCTATCTAGAGTTAAATCAGTTAATCCAGGATAAACAGAGGTCCGCTGTGTCCTTACATACGAGACAAAGCTGAGTTTGATTCTCTATTGCCAGTATTGGTGCACCAATATTTCTAAAGCATCTGCTCCACCACCCCACCCCACTTCTAGAAACGTTCTAACGATCTTGCAGAGCACCTGCTAAAGATATCCTTAAAGGGATACCGTCACGGATGGTTGACCTATATAACGGACAAACGAATTTCTATCTGAGACTGCTTGCGCCTGATTTGTCCACCCAAAGGTTGTTATTTACTGATGCACTTATTCCCCAACATTCGATAGTTAACACAAATTTCAAATTGTATATGAATTAATGCTACGAACAAATACTTATCTTGTCTTTGATGCATCACCTGATATGTGAAGCAATCGTCGTATTGCTTGAGAGTTATGTCTCATTGCGTTAATATAATGAAGCAAAAGGAACAACGATTATATAATTGGCAAAGTCCAAAACGGTTTGTTGAAATTGACTTTTGCCCACCATATAGCGGTGGAAAGGTTTTAGGAAGTAAAAACATGATTATATGTATATCAAGTGAATGTATTTTGCAGTTGTAGATAAGAACTAGCCCAAAACAACCATAAATATATTTTATATCATGCCTTTAAGATTTCGTACGATCGTAAGACAATTTAGGCCCCCTGTTATTTAATGCATAGCCGTATTTCCGTTCGTATCATTCCCGTTACCGTGTACAGCATATCGAGTCGCGTTTACTTGTCAAAAGACGTCTACATGTTGTGCACCATTCTGTACTTTCCGACGCTGTACTGCACTCGTTGGCACACCGTCTATTTCCATTGGAGTATGCGCCTTTTGAGAGAAGAGCAAATATGAAATGATCATTCTATATTTCTAACTATCTTTACATTCTGCAATTTGAATTTAAGTTAAAGAGGTATGCACCTCGCGGGTAATTATTCATGTATGCAAGACAATTTTTCTCAGGTAGACTGTGATGTATAAGTCAAGGTTCTTGCTTTTCTTCGACAGATTGTATTTTGAATGCAAAACCTTACACTTGCTTAAAGAGCCAGCCATCGGTGTTTGACTAAACTACGGGTATATATTTCTGAATCTGAACCCATTCTATTTACGAGAACTAATCAAACGAATTGCTATCATCAATCAAAATAACGTGTTCATCATATGTTCAAAGTTTCCAGTACACTTAACCAAACAGGAGTAAACTGTCGTTAACGTATCCATATGTCCACAGCTACCTTCATTTATCACAAGCCCGTGTCGAGGATACATAACATGAAATTCCAGCAGCGTTGCACATTGCAGTTCGCATGTTAATTTTCGAGTATATGCGTTGAACATATATCCAAACAAAGATAGTGAGAGGCATGGCTTTAGTCATACGTGAATGTTGCTGCACCGAGCGTGATTAATGACGGAAATGTACGAACTGTCAAAACCCTCATTAAGAAACTGGTCGATAGCTAACAAGGCTTTATTGCTTCCCGCTGTTCCTTATGAGCTTTTATCCACCTGGCAAAGCGATTCCAAAGACGACTGGCCAATTTAACGGCGGCCTCATTAGGCCAAATGCGAAACCTTTGCAGTAACTGTTGTTTAGCTGTCAATTGGTGTTGTATGTGGACAAGATCTGACACTTTAAATACTTTTATATATATAATATGTCTTGTCATTGGGTATGATAATGTATGGCCCATATGCTTCGATGTCAGTTAAAACAATAACTTGAAATGGAAAGCAATATTAACTAAATACAAAATAATATTCAGAAATGCACTCCTCAAATGTACTGTATACACTAATAATTATTTGGTCATCTTGAATATCGAAAATTACGATATAATATCAATTAAAATTGAATTCCATTATCCTAATGCGCCCAAAATATTATTGATGCATTTGACAATTCGTTATCTTTTTTTTTACTAAATGTGAATTCTAAAAAATAATAATAAGTAGTCAAATATATTCGAATTTTAGTAATTTAGTAATGCATGTTTAACTATATTAATCAACTATGTTCGCTTTATGGGAAAGAAGATATGTGAAAAATAGATAAAGAAGATATTTAAGTATAAAAACAATACTAATTCCACATTTAAACACAAAATTTAGGATCAATGACTGCAATATTAAAACATTGTATTTATGGAGATCATTCTATACAGAGATGTAGTTAATCGAAAGAGAAATGCATTGATCGAAAGTATTTTAGTTTTTTTTGTTGGCTTCTATAAAATATAAGATATGAAGTGCTTCTCATATTAGAAGTGTGGCTCAAGTATACGTTTGTATTGGAAAATGAAAGTATTAAGAAAGGATCAAGATATCGAATGGCGAACGACTACCATGTAATGACATAATTCTGTAATTATGTTCTTATGTTAAATCAATATTTGGGACCTTTTAGGACTGTAATACTGCCATATTTACACATCAAACGCTGGTATCAAAGCATTTTTGATTCTCATTTCGTTCCTGATCAAGAAACAGCTATGTTATTTCAACAGCCTAATGAGCTATTTCCTAAAGCTGCCTACTTTAGAAGAGGAATTTATAGACGTATGACTACTGAGGTTTTAATGTTACCTCCCTATGCTGTTTATGCTTTCAAGCTGCAAATCCAAACATATTTATTAACCGTGCATTCGGGGACCAAAAGCTTGAGAAGTTAGTTAACGAGTTTTCCTGCTTTGGAAGCAGTTTGAAGGTGAGTAGTTTTCAAGACACCTTTCAACCGCTCCTTCCTGATATCACTCCGCTGCCGCAATAACATTACAGTCTCGGTGACAGATTTAAGCATACGCGTTTAATGCAGACATGGAAAATATTTTCTTACCTGGATTTTATGACGCCTGATTTTCAACGTTGTCAATAAAGTCGAAGAAGCTAGCGATGCAAGTAAAGCATTAAAAAGTATTTCTTTTGTTTTTGGTACTTCAAAGATAGTGTAAATTGGTGTTGCTCTTTCATCCCTGTAGTTCATATTCATGAGGACGACGTTTTTAAAAACATTGCTTGCTAATATATTGATATTTTATTATTATAATACAGATGATTATTACTGAATAGGTTATGTACATATAATAGGTTTCTATTCTAGATTCATGCTAATTGTCTAATTTCACCCTTCGAGATGTCAGAGCTAAGCTTTAACCTATTCAATAATTTCCGACTGCCATACCAGATAGCTTGATTTGGCCATGCAGTTTTGGATACAGTTTCAGTAACAGTATATAATGATTCTATGAGTACAGAGCTTGCAAAACTATTCGGCTTTGCTCTATTGTAAAATGATTAACTACCTTAAAAGACTACTTGTTGTGGTTTAGTAGTTCTGTTGAAAACTGAAGTTGTAGACTCTGGTTTTTGTTGGAAAGAAGATGATATTTGAAATTATCCGTTTATTGCATTCTTACCAAACACTGGTATTACGTCGAAGCTCCTTTGGTAAAATACTGCTACTGACATGAATGTTGACACGATATGTTTAATTTTAAATACATACAATCAAAGAATGTTGACTAGTCAAACCCGATATAATGGTATCCGATTATCGATCAAAATTTAACCATATATCGGTTTCACCGCTTACCGGTCAACATTTATCCAATACGGATGTCCTACCATGCATTAAAAAATTAATTTCGATGCAACGGATATCCGGGTTCCGTTATCGGCCAGCCAAAATCAAAGACAAATGTGATTAATACCTACTATTATATGTGAAATGTGTATGCATTAATATTTTATTAAAGTAACTACAGTGTACTTATTCATCCCTTTCCACAAATTATCAATGTGTTCATATTTAATCGTATTCAAATATGTTCTATTTAAACTACTACCTTGAATGTCCTTGTTGCAGAAGTTTCCTCGCAATGTGAATTGATCATGATAAGATCAATTAATAAATTTGATGAGGTCATTCTTCTTTAATTTCGCTAAGTTCATGTTATCGAGGAAACAAAATACATCGCATATTTCTATATGGATTCATTTAACAGCTACAATAATCCAAGAATGGCAACCCGAGAGAGGGGAAGTAACTCATTACCCGGGTACTTGAATATATTATTGACAGGGAGGTAATGACGCTAGTATACAGTTTCGAATCTTCTGTTTTTGAAAGCTGGTAAGTAACGCGACATTTAGTGCATGAAAAATGCATATCCGTCAAATATGTATTAGCCCTACCCCCCTCTGAGAGTTGTCACAGACGTCAGGGTGTCGTTTCTCGAAGGTCTCGTATCCATTGCTAGATAGCGCTATGGTCTCGTAGTATGAGAGCTTCTAGAAATGATACCTTTGACAATTGTTTGAAACATTGGTGATTTAAGGCGTAATGGGTGGGGTAATTCAGTTACGAATTTACAATTTTCCTTTCACACATTTAGACATACTTTAATATTCATATTGGGGTGTTTTTCTTTTTCTTTCTTTTTTAATTTAATTGTTTTTTTATTTTTTATTGTGGACTAGAAGATAACATACTATAATAATTGACTTGACATTGTTAATCGATAACACTATACCGAGTAAGTATACCGAGTAAGTATCCAACTGAAATTAAGTAATTTAATTAATAGGCTTACTAGCACGAAGCAATATAAGAACTAATATGTATATAACTATTGCAACTTGTGATGTGATTATTTAAAGGAAAAGAAATACACATTTTATTTATGTGATCATCGCCTTATCAGATGATTATTCTAATACTTATGTTTAATAGAAATTAGGATTCATGTTCATAATGCTACAATATTATTTAATGAAAGAAATACATTTTCGTTTCAGCTACTAATCAACGTTATATAGCGGAAAAGAAAGAAGACTGGTTGACCTATATAACAGACACACGAATTTATATATGGGACTACTTCCGCTTGATTTGTCCACACAATAGTTATTTACTGATGCACTAATTCCCCAACACTCGATAGTTAACACAAATTTCATTAAAGGCCACGGACCAATAATTAATCTATATTTGATGCATCACCTGATATGTCAATCATAGTTCTTTCGTCGTACCGCTTGAGAGTTATGCTCCCTTGCGTTAATATAATGAAGCAAAATGAACTGCGATTGTTCAGGTTGTTATATAAAGGGAACATTTCAAAACGGTTGGTTGGAATTGAATTTTGCCTACCATACAGCAGGGGAAAGTGTTTTGGAAGTAAAGACATGATTATAGGTATGTCAAGTGAATGTATGTTGCCGTTGTAGCTAAATACTTGTCCAAAAGCACCATACATATCTGTGATAGTATGCCTAAGTATGATATTTCATTATTCAAGCGTTTAGCCATTTAAAAAAATAAACATATTGTATACCACTGCTGCTGCTGCTGCTGCTGCTCTTACTACTACTACTACTACTACTACTACTACTACTACTACTACTACTACTACACTACTACTACTACTAGTAGTAGTAGTAGTAATAGTAGTACTAGTTCAGCTGTTGCTGCTGCTATTATTACTACTACTACTACTACTACTACTAATAATAATAATAATAATAATAATAATAATAATAATAATAATAATATAATAATAATAATAATAATAATAATAATAA
>JAUTBQ010159480.1:0-12888 GCA_032361185.1 Lepetodrilus ovalis | reverse complement strand
ATGCTTATTTTGGAAGGAACACGTTGTTTTCACATAGTATTTTGTGACATTCATCACTCAATCAGCAAATCTCCCGCCACCATCTTGCCAGCTATTTTTAGCAACAGTGCTTGGTGCCCGATTTATCAGCAAACATTATTATGGTGGAGTCACGTGACGGCTCTCAGAGGTTATGACTGCAAAACGCACAACGTTTTGTTTACGTTTCATTTCCATCGGTAAATATAGTTTTAATAAAATAGATTTGATTTTACACCTCTTTTGTTGTTTTATTTAATGGTCTAGCTGTAGTCTACTTTTACTGACACTTCATGTAACCCACACATTTTACCTAATCATGGTCAAACAATTTATTACAAATATTATTATATGATCATTATTATTAGATTACTGTCATGTTGGTGTACTTTAGCTAGGATCGCGTAAATGTCGTATTTTTTCGGGTATGATCTCAACGGTCAGTCTTTTCAAGAGATTCCCTGACAGTTCAATGGGTATCCCTTAAACACGCTGTCAAGCTCAGTCTACGGAAACGCCCCACGCTTAGTTATAATTCATCGTCGCAATGAATGCACTTTGCACCCATGTTTTCAAAACATGCATTTCGATAACACGTTGAACAATTTATTTAACACTGTGCGCTGCACCATTGTATTTGACAATAGATGGAAGCTTACAGGGTTGCGAACTCTGTGAGCCATCATGTGATTCCTCCGTGAATCTTGTATGCCAATTTAGTCTGTTTTAATCAGGCCCCTAGCACCGTTGCTAAAATTAGCTGGCTAGATAGTGGCAGAGATTTGCTGATTGAGTGACGAATATCACAAAATACTACGTGAAAACAACGTGTTCCTTCCAAAATAAGCATGGCAACATGAAGTATAATGGTTAGTGAATCTGTTTCCAACTGGATTAAATTCTGCCCTGTGTGTTTATGCCACACGTAGTGATATATCCCAATGGCGACGGATACGTTTTGTGCTATGTTGATGGGCAGTAGGCCTCGACCTGTAGCTAAAGGGTGCCCATATAGATAGCAACATAGTAAACAAAGCATTCTTTAGCTACAGAACTGCAGCTAGAAAATGGCATGTGGATAGGTAAATAATGTAGGTTTGAAGGATATTTCTATGTTATATTTTAATAACTTTACAGGAACAATGGCTACCCAATTACCAGGAATAACAGTTACACCAACACCATCAACGACAGAAAAAGGCAAATTGATATTGATCGTAATGGTATCTAGGTGGATATGTGTGCGTGTGTGTGTTTGTTTGTGTGTGTATGTATGCACAATTGTCTGTTGCTTATCCTGGGTATCCTTTCACAAAGCTCTCTTATCAACTAAGAGACTGGTAGCGCTCTCATAGCAGTGTATTAGGCATCGGCAAAGAGAGTGCTACCAACCTCTTGTTGAATAAAAGAGCTTTGTGAAAGGACACCCTGGTGCATACATGCGTTCATGTATTCACAATGCATGTGTCTATATGCAATTCATTAAATATTTTACCATTAAACAATTCGTAACATAATAGTCCCATGGCTGCAATTAATGAGCTAATACATTAATTATAAAGTATTTTATTTAGGTCACTGCGTCCCTGTGAAGATGATTTCTGGTGACTATAGTCTTCCTTATGGACAGGGGGCCCTACAGGCATCCTCATCACTGAATCCACAACATGGGCCTGAGGCCTCCAGATTGACCAGGACAGATCATAGTATGTAATATGTCTAGACAGATGACGGCACTGTGGTCGATCAGAGGTCCTGATCACGAGCGCACGAACCCGCGAGTACGCACGTGATTTAGCTTCCTGGGTATCCTTTCACGAAACTCTCTTACCTACTAAGAGACCATTGTGCTCTCTTAGCAGTGCATTAACTATCAGCAAAGAGAGGATGGTCTCTTAGTGGATAAGAGAGCTTCGTGAAAGGATACTCTGAATGATATTCCCTCATTAATATTCATTATGACGTCACGCATGTACTCGCGGGTTCGGACATTTCTGAACAGGCTTCAGAGGTCCTGTTATAAAGACATGCTCATTTTGACATTGCAAGTACGCATGTGTAGCTTGGTGTGATATACGATGTGCCTATTGGGCTTTGCCAGAGGTGTTACCAATTTAACTCAGTCAGTAGCGCATTGGTCTCGCAATCCAGCACCTCAGGTTTGAATCCCAGGATCGGTGGTA
This sequence comes from Lepetodrilus ovalis, assembly GCA_032361185.1. Classification (NCBI taxonomy): domain Eukaryota; kingdom Metazoa; phylum Mollusca; class Gastropoda; order Lepetellida; family Lepetodrilidae; genus Lepetodrilus; species Lepetodrilus ovalis. The sequence continues at coordinate 10,687 of JAUTBQ010159480.1, read as the reverse complement.
GTCCTGTAACAATAACGTCAATATTCTTCAGGACCGTGGACCGCAGCAACCAACAACAATAAGCAGTGGATTTCCGCCACGTTCTATAACATCATCATCGTCAAAGGACTTCAGATAGCAGGCGGCTCACAGTCATCCAGAAACGCATGGGTGACAAAGTTCAAACTGATGTACCAATACAACTACTACAGCCCTTGGTACACATACCAGGACCCGCCGGGTGTTGACAAAGTAAGTACCATTTTCGTGGCCTGACTATTGTATCTATTAAATATATAATGGATAGTATCGGTATGTCTACATATTGGTGTCTCTACATACTTAATTTCTTGCACAAGACTAGTATTGCTCTTGATGCTGATATGGCTTGGCATCCAGTAAGACACAACCTACACATTGTGAGGTTGCCAGATAATTGTGAAGTAGGGACAATAATAAAAGGGTCGTCACAATAGTTTTTGATTGCCTGAAGACAGAACAAGGAATCAGAAAATAGATAGTCCAGATTTGAATCATCTAAGGGTTCTAAAGCTATTTGAATTTGAACTACAGCTGAAAATATGGAACTATTGTCTGGGAGACGACAAGAAAGAGATTGACTATTTACAATTGTGGTAGCTTTTACACTGACACCATCCTTTGAACCGTCACTGTATAAATACAAATGTCATCCGGATATAGACATTTTCAGTCCATTGGCAGTTGCCTCTGATATGAGTTTAGCGGGAAGACCAAGTTCTTGTCATGATGCAATGACATAGGTGTACTACAGCTCACGTAGCACTAATAATCGTTCGTGAAACTTGACCCTGGTTGCGTTCAAGGACAATTTTCTTACCAGGAATTCAGGGGCAACACCAACAGCGTAAGGACCGTGCAGGTTCTCCTGACCTTCCCAATAGAAGCCAAGTCCATCAAGCTGATCCCCACAGCCTGGTCTGTAGGAATCTCCTTGAAGTGGGAGATATTGGGGTGCATCGAAGGTACGGCCATATCCTACCTGACCAGGGTATCCTTTCACAAAGCTCTCTTACCCACTAAGAGACCATACACTCTCTTTGCCGATAGCTAATGCACTGCTAGAGAGCGCTATGGTCGCTTAGTGGAGAAGAGAGCTTTGTGAAAGAATACCCAAGGTTCTTCTGTTTAGAACTGTGTAACGTCGTGGTCATAATTGTGTGAGGTGTGTGAGTATATTTTGACATTGGAACACGGATACCGATGGAAACGTCACAATAGAAGTGCTCTCCCATAGCCAAGATCATGAAGTACCCTATGGGTGTGTATATATAGCAGAATTGAAGAAAAAACACTGACACACCTCCCACAGCTATGACCATGAAGTGCCCAATGGGTACTATACAAAGAGCAGATCAGTGTCCCATGTGTTACACGTGATGTTGCAAACAATGGCTTACTACTGCAAACTACTGTCAACAGCTTCAGACCAATGCCTTGCTGAGTATGGAGTGAGCGGCCCACTGTTCATCCCAGACAATGGCGGATTTTCATCCTCCAGCAATCTCGACGCGCGACACTCCGCCAATCACTCGCGTCTCCACGGCATGAGCGCCACGTTCGTTCCGTCCTGCTGGAAACCAATCCCAGCAGACCATAAGGCATTCCTGGAGTTCAACCTTGGGTCGCTGAAGGTCATCCGAGGGGTCACGACCTCCGGTAACCCCACCGCGCACGAATACGTCACCAGTTACACAGTGTCGTATCGGATTGCAGACGGCACTGCCACTATGTTCACCTATCAACAGCCATACGGGGTGGTTTATGTGAGTATGGTTGTCACAGCTCTGTGTTATGGCCTTGTCCAAAAGATGTGGTCCAGGGTATCCTTTCACGAAGCTCTCTTATCCACTAAGAGACTGGTAGTGCTCTCCTTGCCGATAGCTAATACACTAAGAGAGCGCTACCAGTGATAAGAGAGCTTCGTGAAAGGATACCCTGTATACTAATATTTTTTCATTCCATTAATTTGTCAATAACTAAATTCATCAGAGACTAAGTTAAATAGAGACTAAATTCTTAAATGTTAATTAAATTAAATTAAATTAACACTGACTGTTGCAGACTTCCTCCTGCCATAAACTGACAAGCTGTGACATCTGTGAAAGACTCTTGCAATCAATTCTAAACCCAAATTAAAAATATATATTAAAGAACAATTATTATTATTATTACATGTACTATTATTATTATTATTATTATTATTAATACTATTATTACTACTACTATTATTATTATTATTATTATTATTATTATTATTATGAACTGCATTAATTTTTATGGCGGAATTTTACAGAAATTCTCTGCAAACCATGACAACAACTCAACGGTTACCAATTACATCTTGTCTCACTTTCGCGCGCAACACATCCGTATCAACCCTTTGACATTCATCGGTAAAATAGCCTTGAGAGCCGACATACTGGTGTGTCCTATCAGTAAGTACACGTGTACCTTGTTATCATCATCCGTATTGTACACGATATGCCCACTCCTTCATCAGTAAGTTCACAAATACGTAAGAATTAAATATTCATGGTGCAACGTAAAGCACTAATTCATTCATTCATACCAAATTATATGTGATAATCATGAACTCTTTCATCAGTAAGTTCAGAAATACATTGTTATGTATGATTCCTGCAGTGACGTTAAACTGAATAATCGTATAATATGTAATTATCCTATGTTGGTAATGTATAGGCGTTCTTTGTTTAAAATATACCCTAATCAAAATCAATCCCCAGGGAGTTGAGAAGGAATTAAGTGCACAGACATCCAGTAACCTGCGTAATAATATGATGTGCCTGTGAGCAGCCTAGCTGTAACTCGACGCTATATAAATAGATTATTTTATTATTATTATTATTATTATCACAAATGCGGAAGCGCTATAACAAGGTTGGGGAGATAACTGGTGATTCGCAGAATTTTTTCCAAATAAATATGGTTTTAAAAAAATATATACAAATAACTGGTACTATGGGATATATGACTCGTCGCTAACCAGTATATTTTTTTTAATGTGTTTTTCTTGCAGCGTGTAGAGAAATTCCGTTGATCAACGGCGCCCAGAAAGTCTCAGATTCGCAACTGACAGCATCGTCTGCGCTGAACTCTGAACACGGCCCTCAGAGGTCACGGTTAAACCAGCCGGCTCAGGGCGACTACATCGGCGCGTGGGAGTCTGAGTTTAATGACCAATCTACGTACATACAGGTACGTGAATACTGTGTTATTACGGTGCTCCCTCGATATAACGCTGACTTTGGGAGGGGGGGGGGCATGATATACTCAGTAGTACATCAACTAGCCTTATATACATTAAATCGATCAAGATCCATTTAATAAGAATATTTCAATGAAAAGGATAAGAAAGTGATGAAATGTAGGGATCACTTAGAGGTTAACACAATGCCGAAATATTATTATTATTACAGTGTCCCCTCTATATAAGGCTGTATTTGGGGTCCATGACATACCCCCAGCCTTATAGTACCAGCCTTATATAATAGTGCAGGTAAATAACAAAAAAATAAAATGGGGTCCACATCTGACCCACCTTATATCCAAATCCACTCTGTATCTAACAGCCTTATATCGAGGGGGCACTGTATTATTATTATTATTTTTATCATTGGGATTTTTTGGGGTGTGTTGTTATTATTATTATTATTATTATTGTACGTTCAGGTTGATTTAGGACGCGTTGTCGAAGTTGCAGCCATTTCAACACAAGGTCGAGATGACAAGAACCAGTTTGTCAAGTCGTACACGATCTCCTCGTCTGCAGACGGCAAGCACTGGTATCCATACTTTGTGGGGAGAACTGTACAAGTGAGTACTGATGCACCAATTGGTAAAACTATCAGTGTATTGATTGCTGATGGTGGTAAATTGATTGCAAAGACAAAGTATTAATATTCATGAATAATTTTCTTTTTTACTTCTTTATTTGTTTGTAAACCATTTTATTTTGCATCTTTAAAACAGTTAACATTTCTGACGCGATATCGATAGGATGCACTGTTTGTAGAGTGGCAATACAGATATCATCCTTGGTCTGTCATAACCAGCTGGTGCTCACAGTTTTGCTGCAACATTCAGCGCTATGGATGTTGCGGGTTTCCTCCTGCCCTAAACTGACAAGTTGTGATATTAGTGAAAGATTCTAGAAAGTGATTCTAAACCCCATTACAAAAAATAAAATAAAAAAGATAAAATGAAGTCAATAAAAGTAAAACAGCATTCCTGTAGTGAATGGGGAATATGCATAGTAGATGTACAGCATATTTATCACATAAAATAGCTCTGAGAATAGAATTACATAAGTGCAATAACAATAGTGAAATTAAGATAGAACTACTTTTTGAAGGGTGGGGCTTAGTGCAACCTTGTTCAGCTCGTCCCACTTTGAACCTGCCATTATCATTAGCAGGTGTTGTCTATTTGTCTATCTCTACACATTATATTCTATTACCAATATTACTGTACAACATTGGCAGATATTCGAAGGTAACTGGGACTCGAGCACGGTGCGCAAACACTACCTGGTAATTCCGATGAACGTCCGCTACGTCAGACTCTGGCCGAAGACGTGGAACGACAGAATCGCTCTGCGATGGGAACTCTACGGATGCCCAGGTATGATCAGATTTCTCAATCATCATTCATAAAACATATCCTGAGAATTAAGATTTCTGATGGCTGGGTAGATTAGATCTTGTTTAAACTGCGGAAGTAAATAAATTGCCTGCTGCCCTAAAACTGACACGCCATGATAAGTGAGTCTGGAAAGTGACCTCGAACCCCAATTTAAAAAACAACGATAAATTAAAATAATTATAAATAATAATGACAAATATGTAAATTTCAGGCCCAATGTCCGGGACTGGCATCGGTTGCTATGCCGACACGAAGGAGGACCGCGACCTCCCGTACGAGCCTCTCTCTGACCCGAGTGCCGGAGTATGGCCGCCATCTTGTATCCATCATTGCTACCTGAAAGTAGGTACATATAGAGTTAACAGTTTGCCAACAATGGGCTTAATTTGTTTTGGGCACTCGTGTTTTAAGATAAAACTCTTCTCGCCCATGCTAATGAGGGAGCGTATTCAAATGTTGCTTTCTTGGTATTTGATTTGAAATTCCCGTACTTGACTTGACAATCATGCTCATCTCAATAAATACATATAATTTTGTCAACACGAGATTTTACGAATCCTTGGATATTATTATTCAACCAGTATCAATGCTGTTAAAGCGAGGAAAGTCTCTAGTAAAATAATACATAAATCTACTGTCAATCTGACAATCTGATTGGTCCATGTCACCCCAAAACATTGCGTTCATACTTTGATAAGCTAAATTTTCTTAGGTGGCATTGTTATGTCACGTATAAATGATGTCATCTATCTTTGATGTCAGCAAAAGATTGTTGGAAATATTAATGCACTGCTCCTAAAATGTTGACTAAATGCATTGATGCATCATGTAAGACATTTAAATCAAACGATTCCAATTCCTTTTGTTGAGTGATTTATTTATAAGAATTAACTGTAATTTTAATAATGTTCATTGAGGTATCAATGTAAAAACCAATGTGCTATGCGGTTTCATACAGTTTGTACATTGGTTTTTACGTTCATACCTCATAGAACTTTAAAAGAATTTACAGTCAATCCTTAAATAAATAATAAATAATAATGATCAGAAACAGAAATTAAATACAGTGTCCCCTCGATATAACGCTGAAGTTGGGGTTCATGACATACCCACCCGCCTTATAGTACCTGCCTTATATGATAGTACAGGTAAATAACAAAAGTAAAAATGGGTTCCACGTCTGACCCCGTCTTATATCCGAATCCGCTGTGTATCGAACCGTGTTATATCGAGGGGACACTGTAATAGTAAATAAAATAAATAAAATCACTAAGCATACGCCTGTCTGCCAGGGCTACTTCTACGCGGGGGTACAGAACGTCTACCAGTGCTACTGCGGCAACTCCTACGGGAAGTTCGGACCCGCGGCCAACTGTTCCATGCCGTGCTTCCCCCGGACCAACATGAAGTGTGGTGGACCCATGGCTAACTTCGTGTACAGCACAGGCTTGTGTGAGTCCTCGTTATGAGTCTGAGTCCTCGGTGTGAGTCCTCGTTGTGAGTCCTCGGTGTGAGTCCTCGTCGTGAGTCCTCGTTATGAGTCCTCGTTGTGAGTCCTCATTGTGAGTCCTCGTCGTGAGTCCTCTGTGTGAGTCTGAATCCTCATTGTGAGTCCTCGTTGTGAGTCCTCGTTGTGAGTCCTCGTCGTGAGTCCTCGGTGTGAGTCCTCGTAGACACTGTACCAGGCTCCGATATTGTTGAACCTTTAGTCCACGGTCAAACAGTATGATACGGCTGACCCCTGAGGTTACGAAACTTTCGAGTACGATTCCATGCTCAAGGTCAAACAGTATGATAGGGCTGACCCCCTGAGATGATGGCACTTTCAAGTACGATTCCATGCTCAAGGTCAACTTTTATATATGGGGAATTGTGAACGATACTTTGAGTTGAACCTGAAATCGTACTCAATAAAGGTTTTGAAATCCTGTAAACTGGTCTTCATGTCATGAAGCTGTCATGCTATAGTCTAGGCATAAGTTTTGGCATCGTTTTATGATGACAGGAATTGACGTAAACCACGATTTACACCCAGACAACACATTTGACAATTTTGTACTTGTGGACCAAGTTTGTACTTTCTAATATATTATTTTCAGAACTGTGTGAAAGTTATTCTATGCTAGGCTATGCGTTCAAGTAATTTCTGAAGAATATAATTCATAGATAATAATAATAGTATGTGCAATTATTTTGTAACAAATCCATGTTCATCCACTATTACCCCAGTAGATGGATCACCAAATTTATTTCATAAATACAATATGGTATTGCACCAAATCCACGCACGAAAACATGTGGCACATTATTACCTTGCACACATTTTTATTGCACCAAATCCACACTCTAAGGTGTACTCGGTGCATTTTTAAATGTCCTAACACAATTCATGGTTGTTCCAGCCTATGAGAAAGTGTGCAAAGCCGGCTGGAAAAGTTACCAAGGCAACTGCTACATGGTGATGGAAGACCTCCAGTCGTGGCAAGGGGCGCGGAAACAGTGTCAGGCCATCGGATCCGATCTGGTCAGCATCGACAATGTGAACGAACAGAACTTCCTGTATTCTCTCATGACAAAAAGTAAGTAATGGCGCCCATAATATTATTTATCCAAAATATGCGATGATGCTATTGATTTGATTGGTTGAGAGGTATCATGTTAAAATAATCCTACACCACGGTTTGATCCATAGTAAAAGTTGTGACCTCATTATTGACTGACATTATTGCGGCTACTCTAGACTTGCACATTAGAAATATATTTTGGCATGAAAATTTGCAAACTTGTTTTCTTAAAAGTGTAGAACTATTAGGATTTTGGATAAATTCATAACCAGCTTGATTTCCAGCGCATACAGGTGTTTACAAGTTGAAATTTTGGTATCTGGGTAAAAGAAATATTCACCAAAGATAATGACATTACATATATGTCACATTTAGTGTTTATTGAACATATTAGCGGGTTAATGACATCAGAGACGTTTAACTTCAAGTACGAGAATTCCTGCTTATTACGCCACACAATTTTTGTTCATCACATAATATTATTCACATGCACATTCAAACTTGCACTTCAACATAGGCAAGCCTGCCAAAATCAAGTGATCAATAAAATTATATGTATATGACACGCAATAATTCTCACGTTTAATGTTGAATAAAGGCAGTGTTCAAATTCAAAAGGGATCTGGGTCATTTGAAAATCTGCAAATATTAAAGATAGCTGTGACTCGGTGAGACCCCCCAGCCAATTACAGATTTGACAACAATTAACATTGGCCCTATGGAGAATTATCCTGTTAATATTTCCTCATTTAGTTTCGTAGCTCAACTAATGCATTACTCTTGACTGAGAGAGTCATTGACAATATGAGGAAAACCCCTGTTTAAAAAAATAAACATCTCACGAGATCCCTCCTCTCACGTGACCTATGAAATCTTCCTTTTTCTTTCATCAAGGATCTTCTTAAATTTCTAACACTGGAAGGGCTGTAATGTTGTTTACTGTCACTGTTTCTAACACTGGAAGGGCTCTAATGTTGTTTACTGTCACTGTTTCTAACACTGGAAGGGCTGTAATGTTGTTTACTGTCACTGTTTCTGTATCAGTAATGACAGACGTGTGGATTGGACTGAATGATCTCAATGACGTCATGTTCTACGAGTGGTCCAACCAGTGGCCGGTCAAGTTCACCAACTGGAACGCCAACGAGCCCAGCAATCGCGCGGGGCGCAATGAGGACTGCGTCATGGTCAAGTTCAATGTACGTTGTTGTTTCTGCGATTTAATGTCGGCCGTATTAAACATTGGTCACAGTATGATGAAATATTGCAGGGTCAAGCATATTTTTACCTGAAATGACTGAGTGATTAAGGAGTTTAATGTCATTGCAGGAATCTTTCACCTATTTGCAGCGATTACCTGAAAGTATTTACATTTGTTTTGTCTTCACAAGTATATTGAGCAACAAGATACATTTTCTGCATGTCCCACTGGTTTCCAATATTTTCATATTTATAATTTTAATTACAATATTTTCAACAATACAAAAATACTCCTATTCCAATGGTGTTTATTAGTATATTATTATAAGCAAGACATTTTATGAGATTTCTTGTTGTAGACCGCAGGATGGCAAGATGAGGTGTGCTCAGATGAACACAAGTATGTGTGTATGGCGCCAAAGATGCCAATCGACATACCAACGGTGGCACCAAAACTGGACGGATGTGACGCGGTTAGTAGCTTTATGAACACTCCCCAGGATGTTGAGAGGGGAAACAGAGTTATTGGGTTAATACAGTGTCCCCTCTATATAAGGCTGTATTTGGGGTCCATAACATACCTTATAGTACCAGCCTTATATAATAGTGCAGGTAAATAACAAAAAATAAAATGGGGTCCACATCTGACCCAGCCTTATATCCGAATCCGCTCTATATATCGAACAGCCTTATATCGAGGGGGCACTGTACCTTTATTCTTTTTGTAAAAAATAAATTCTCTGTCTGGCTCTATGCTGCGAGGGTGGTAACATTAATTAATTCATATGCATCAGTGGTCTACCAGTATACCTTAGAGTAATAGATGTGAACAAATTGAAATTAATAAAACCCCAAGGAAACAAGATATCAAGATGAGCAAACTGACTGGTCCCTGTTCTGCTCAACAGGAGCGGAAAATGCTCGTGTTGCATGAAAAAAAGGACTATATTCGTACCGCCCCATCGCAGAACGGATTCCTACGCCACAATTGGTCTCGGTCGTCGGGCAAAGATGATTGGATGCGTACAAAGTAAGAAAAATTGTGCTTTTTGTCTGGATTTGTCTTTTCCTCGTTTTGTGATCATCGTGTATCATATTTATTGCAAGTCATGGTAGACCATTGATGCATTTGTCTTTTGTCATGCTGCGTCCTTTGCATTTTTTTCTCCCCTTTTCTTCTTTTTTTCTGTAAGTGCATTCCGTATCTGTTGTCTCTGCCATTCCAGCTCACCCCTCCCCTGGTGTGTTGAGACACTTATGACAGGGAGATAAATTCTCTACCAGAATCCTGAGTTGTATCATGCAGCACGTGTAGGTCTGTGTGTATGTGTGTGTTTTCCAGTGCAATATCTAACAGGTCAAATAGAAGATAAAACGAATTTCAGGTCACAAAAGAACATTTCTAGAGTAGATCTATAAGTGAGTCAAAAATGTTATTTTTGCAGTCTTCAGGCCTCTCTGTAGTACAAACAATTCGAGAAAGATTAATTAATAGGTAATAATAATAATGGATACTTATTTATACCCATTAAGGCATACACAGAGCACTTTATTATTACTGTTGATCAATGGATCTCGGTGTGGAATCGATGTTCCTTCTAAACTCCATGAGGAGTATACAAATGTTTACCAGCCTTGCTGTAGATTGAACAGTTTTTGGTCGGGGCAACTACAAAATATTAATCGTGGTACATTTTTTCTTTCTTTCCATATCTGCATGCATTTTGTCTAGACACACCTATCATTGTTTCACACTTCGTTGTCCACATCATGGTGTTTTGTGTGATCATCTACATAAATGGACTTTATTGAAATATATTACTAAATGCTGTTCACATGTTTTCCAAGAACGTCTGTTAATAGTTAATCATGTGAAACACAATGAGGTTGACGAAGTGCTGTCGCAGGGGACCAAAAATGAATTTATTGAAATAATGGACTGTATTACTTTTTCTATTAGGTAAGATGTTGAAGATTAAGAATTCAAAATGTCATATCTCTTTCCTGAAAATATAGTACTATCTTGAATGGCAAGACCCATCACATAAATATTTTTTCGGGTTGCGAACTCTAAAATTATAGCAGTTTCAAGCACAATTCAACAAGTTAGCCAGATACGATTAGAGAGTATGCTATATTCCCTGCTACCCGCTAACGTGGAGAGAAGGTGATTTAGACAAGATAATTTTTTGTCATGACAAAAAATTATTATAAAATATGAAATTTATTATAAATATCAA
>JAUTBQ010159469.1:0-12891 GCA_032361185.1 Lepetodrilus ovalis | reverse complement strand
TCACGAACGCGGAAGCGCTACAGCGGGGGGTAGGCGATAATAGGTCCTGGGCGATAATAGGCCCGTAACCAGTATAGGCCTACATTATATATTTACATCTATTATATGGTTTCTGGTTAAACGGTAAAACTATTGAGTCATCATACCGCATTATGCATACATTACATCAGTCAAATGTATCTGATGTGAATAAGGATATGAGCTAATGTACGTACATTAGCATTTTTAGATCTGTCATCCGGGTCCTCGCCGTCGAGTCCTCTCCATACAATATGGCTGAAAGTTTCAAGACCTCGTAAAGCTCCCCACACCTCATTGGCCCATATGAAAGCACGTGACTTTTTAATCACAAGGTCATCTGCAAATACAATAAAAAAAAAAATCACAATTTTGAGGATAGATTGAATTATTGTTTTACGTCGCAGCGGGAATATCTCACCAATAGGCGACGACAAATTTTGAGAAAGTGAAGAAAGTGAAGGAAGTGAAGGCTGAAAAACTATGCATAAATTCATATATGGAATATATTATTACTATTATCATCATCATTATCATTATTAACTGCATCATCATTATTATTATTATTGATATTATTATTATTATTATTATTATTATTTTATTATTATTATTATTATTATTATTATTATTATTAACTGAGACCTGACGACGAGATTACAAATCTTTCATGTTCATCAAATTCTATTTACACATCCCCACATCAAATATGAGCTTGAGCAAGAAATCGTACTCAAAATATGTCGTAATCTCGGGGTAAACAAACTTATGCACAAGTGTTTCATACTACTTGTATTAACTTGTCGTTTATTCACCCATAAAGGCGCCTAGTAGTGCTAATTTTAGACACAGACTAGTCACCGACAATTATGCATTGTGCAGAGACGTAAAATAACCTGCGTACATTGTATTGTGTTGGCAAACTTTCTGACCGAAAGAAAATAATAGTAGCCTATAGATAGATAGACATGTCAAGCAACGGTTGATCGATCTCATTATGTTGGCGTACGACGTTCGGGATAGGTTTCAGAAAAATGCTAGGATTTCATATAACCTTTTATTTGTCTTCTTCTTTTTTTATTTTTTTTTGTAATGGGGTTCATAGGCGCTTTCTAGAATCTTTCACTAACATCACTACTTGGATTACATATCTCGTAGGCAAACTACTTTAAAATAAAACCCAAACAAGCAACGAGTCAACGATTGTTAGACCCCGGGTATCGTTTCTCGAAGCTCTCACATCCAATATTATGAGACCATAGTACTATCGTATACATGCCCCGTCGCCATGCATGTACGTATATTCAATGTATATGTCCAACAAGGCTATTGACCCTTAATTAATGTTGTTGAGTATATAATAAATCGCTACGAGAGTGTTTATGCTCTCGTGGTATACACGAGAGCTTCGTGAAACGATATCCAGGGTGCCACACTGAAAGGTTTATCGAAGTTACCGGACGGAATTAAATTGGCAGAACATTTCATCATCGAACCAATTGAAACGTACAAACGAACTTCAAGCGCTGTGGGTTGTATTTAATTTCCCTCGAAGGAATTCGTCTTCCGCCGAGAAGAACCAGTCAAGTTACATCGGAGAAACATTTAATCACTGCCCTAAGGTACAGATTCGATGCAACGTCTCCCGAGGTATAACTTATTGATCTTGGCAGTTTCGATCAAAAGACAGAAATACCAATCGGAACAATTAATTGAATTTAAATACTAATACAATTATCGCGGAAGGAATTATCAGAAATGCTCAGAATGCTCAGAATGCAGTTAGCTACCACAAGAAAAATTAGTTGCTTGCTACTTATCTAAGATTGAAGGGAAACCTCAAATCGTTGATCTTCAAATATACTTCATGTATATATTTTGTTCAAGTAGGAATAAACACTAAACAGTGAGCATGTGAGGACCTAGAATTGGTGAACATACAAGGTAGCACAATGGGCATTGTCCAAACTCGGTTACATGTTCATTTAGCTGGAATTGCAAGTGTCAATATTTAGAAGAGAGGCAAACAAACCGTGAAATGCACTTTACACTAGGTTGACGAAACTCTACATAAACGTTGTCAAAAGAAAGTCAATATGGGGGTATGTGCTGAGAAAACATACCTAATTATAAAAGACGACCATGCAATAAGAGTGTACAACAAGATGGTTATCAAATGCAAACAATGAAAATTGGCAACGGTTAGACAAGGTCGTTCACTTGAACCTGGCCTCCTATTCTATATCGGGTATTAAAGGCATACTATTTATGGTTGTTTTGGATTAGTTCTTAGGTACAATTGTAACTTAAGAACACTTACTTGGCATACATAAACTCATATTTGTATTTCCCAAAACCTTTCCACGTGTATGGCAGACGGAACATTCCACTATAATGTACAACCGCGCGATAGGTTGATTCGAATGTAAAAACTAGCGGTATGCATTATATATACAAAGGAAGATAACTGAAAACGTTCGATCACTTTCCTATAAGATCGGTTGAATACATCAATGACAAGAGCATTATGGGTCCGTAACCGTAATTCATATAAAATATGATTATTTTTTTTAACTATCGGGTGTTGGGGAATAAGTGCATCAGTAAATAACAACTTTTGGGTGTACAAATCAAGGGTAAGTAGTCTCAGATAGAAATTCGTTTGTCCGTTATATAGATCAATCAGCCGTGATAGTATGCCTTTAATGCATAGGAGTTATAGTTCTCGTAGCGTTATCATCGCAAATTGGCGAAAGATTCCGGCACTGATGTTAAACTCCACAATCACTACTCACTCACTCATAGTGCTATGATCGTTCTACTGAAAGTGCCCTCCTGTACGAAACGGAAATCATGTAGCCCATGGACCAGGTTGGAGTTAAGGTTACCGTAGATACTAGTATAGCGTATGCCGTTTCGTACAGAAGAGCCCATGGGCATTTTTTTCCAGAAGCTATAGTATGCGTACCCACATCGTTAAGCCTTAGTGGGCGAATATATCACTCTTTCAAGATCATCAAAATTTGCTCCACAAAGGCTTTATGATGTCGTTAGGTATACGAATCATTCGGGAACATGGCCCCCATGACGTTAATGTTGAATCTGATGATACAATTGCTCTCAAAATGACGAAGAAGTGCTACTTACAAGATTCATCTGAATTAACCGACGGATACTTCTGACAGGGTTTCCTGATTTTGATGTCCACCTTGGCGATAACATGAGCCTTGGTGTAGATGTCGCTGGAGTATTTCAACCTGGGGTCGTCAATGTTGGTGCCGGGAGCGTTCTGAAGGTTGTCGTACATATCCTCCACGGCGTCTTCGAGAACACGTATCCTATACCGCTCCACAGCGTCTTGGATGATGTCGCAGGTTTCCCCAATCACTTTGAACGTGAACAGATCCTTATCCAATTTGTGCAGACGTTTTTCCTTTTTGACGTAATACTGAGGAAGTGGCCAGGGTTCTCCTGTCGTGGAATGTGGCGCCCTACGTACTTTCATCTCGGCGCCTCCGTAATCGTCGAACGTAATCGAGAAGTCGCTCCAATCCCACGTCAGTTTGATTCCTCCAATGTCTCGTTCCGGAGCACGCTGGAAATTGTTCTGCGCTGCGTTGACCTGAATTCCACCACCGTTTTGATTTTGATAACCCATGTTATTCGAGTTCACTGGTTGTGGATTGTGAACGAAGTTTGGAATATTATTAACGTGTTGAATTTCTGGCTGCTTTGCCTCATTATCTGGAACTGGTTCATTGTTAACACGATGTTCCAGATTCGATGATTTTTGTCGGTCGTCCGACGCGATATCGTCAATCCTTCTTGCACGGTCGTTATCTCTATTTTGATTTGCAGGCGGCATCGTTGGTTCAAGTGTTGGGACTTTCATATCTTCCTTCACTAACTGTCCTCCACCCTGATTATCTCTACCGGCCTCGTTCAGAGTGTCATCGCCGCCTTTTCCACGCAACGCATTAGTCCTGTCAACACTCTGCTTCACTGGGTTAGGCACTACAGGGTTACCATGACCGAACACTCCCTGTTCACCTCCTTTATTCACAGCCTTGTTGTCTTGGTTAAACACTACTGTGTTGTGCGGCAATTGCTTCACTTGATTTTGATTGTTAGCAGGCTGTTGGTTTGATTCTTGTGTTTCTTCACCCGTTTTGCTTGCAAACCTGATGAACTTCGGATCAGGTTTTCGATGACCTCGGTTCAATACACGGTCCTGACCGTTGTTGGAACCTAACGCAGCTGGCTTCGGAGTGTCTTGATTGTTAGTTCCTTCGTTTGGGAGAATTCCTGATTGTTTGAAGCTCTTGGGCTTGGCTGGCGCGTTCGCCTTTTTCACAGGTAAACTTGGCCACACAAAGTTACCAGCTAGGTTCTGCTGTGCAAACTGATTCTGTCGAAACTGTTGCACTACATCCTTTTGCGATTGGCTTCTAACTGGGTTGTTCACTTGATTAGCTGCCTGGTTTCCGTTGGCACCGTTCTTCATAGAATCTTAAACAGAGAATGAGATTCAATAGAGCACAGCATACAGACAGGACGCATATGACAGGCTGTACGACGTGCATACAGACAGACTATGCCTTGCTGGCAACATATGTCAGTATTTGCTCACATTCACCCAATTATTTATCATTTATACGGTTCCAGAACTGTTATCGACAAGCGCGAGTTTCATCGGATAAACGACAATTACCAGATATCAATCAATACTATTACGGCTGTCATTGAGAACCATCCACCTACTTCCAACATCATGTACGTTGTTCGGCAGGTTCTGAATCCGCGATTCTGATTGGCCAATCAATGCTGCAAAAAACACGAATATCAGGCACTTGTCCATCGCCGTGCCGGATGGATTCTGAAAATTAAATGGAAAAAGAAAATTAAAGTGTCGAAAGAAAGAGCAAATGTCAATATTTACATACATTTTCATTGAAGAAATAACACTTTAAATGTAGCCTATACACACATAGCCTACATACACATAAGCCATTATCAAGAAATTAACAACTCGCATTTTGCATAAATAACGTAAATAAATTATTTTTTAAAAACATAAAATATACATATTGGAAATGTCATAATAGGTCACGTAAAAAAGTTATGAATATGGGCAGTTGCTATTCAAGTACTAATGTCTTGCTATTCAAGTCTTGCAATAACAATTAAGTCAGGTACCACGTTCGTCAAGCTCACGAACGTACACGTCTAATCAGGAAGCGCATTCTAACGCAAACAGGAGATGAATTACGTCTAATTAACTCAGAATTATAACTGAATGACGCTGGCAGTCGGTGTCGGTCAGAAACAACAAGCATCTTAATAGATGGTTTAAATAGAATCTATGGAAATAGCTCAATGTATTCACCAGTATGGAGACATCGGAGGCGAGATATCTCTGGAAAATGTCAAGACGACCCAAGATAAATCAAGTTTCCAGTAGGTCTCGCTAAACGACAGTGTCACTAGAACAATCTCGCGTACCACCACTATCAGCTTCACTTTAACTTTAACTTCAGCGCACTTTAACTAGTCAGCAAGCAGTCGAACAGTGCATTACATTACTCAAGCGTTCTTTACCCACGACTTACATGCAAGCTTTACAGTGGCCGAACCAAGGTACGAAATGTATGTCCTTATTCACGACTATGTGTACGACTGGGTGTGTTTTACAGTTTCCTTCGCTTTATATTCATGCTTCAATGGACTAGCATTCCCTGTGTCTGAAATCGTAGATTAAACATCACGTTACTTGCATTAGCACATGTAGAAGGGTAATGTATGTCATTTTCCCGCCACATACAGTGCACTCTTAGTTCGCAATGTGATGTTAAACGTTATGTCCTAGATCGCATACGAAAACGGGCCGGGCGTATACTCATAAACAAAAATCACAAGAAATTCACATACTAAAATCCATGATAACATTCAATACAGTTTCGACTATGTTGGTAAAGTATAGTGTTCATTGTCGCAAACAAACAACGGCCAGCCAGAACAGTAGACAAAGTTGCATGTCCGAGCCCATCAGTCACGTGTGAAGCGATTCATGATAGCAAACCTTAATGTATATATACAAATAAAAATAAAATATATATACAATACTGAATATTCAACTCAATACAACACAAGGAAACCTGATATACAATCTGAGAATAATTAAATCGCGTATTTGTCCTTTGCAGCAGATACTCAAACAAATAATTATTCCAGATCGAATTGAGTCCATATGACAATTCATGAAGTCAAATAACTTTTATGTTTGCAATATGGCAATGCAACACTATTCCAACACAATAATTAAATAGACTATTGCAAACAGAACTGATTACTTAAAACGTCTTCGAATCCATTGAGAATATGTTCGCATTTTGTCGAGAAATTCGATTTCGCTAGTTCGATCTGAGCAGACTTCCTCCGCCTCTGCCTCCGGCCGAGTAGCAATCTATGAAGTTCAGGTTCCAACGCGCATGTCGTTGTGTCGGAGACACTCCAGAATAGCTGGTAATTGCCTTTCAGTGTTTCACCCTTTGAAGGTAACGTTTGACATTTCATTTAGAAATCTCTATCAATCCTGAGGATTTATCAACCACATGCTCAGCAGAGTACGGATCCTCAGAATGTGTAACACTCACGAAGCTTTAACGCCAGGTGATATCTAGGAATAAAATAAAAAATAAAAAAAAATCTTGCAGAATATCATTGAACTTCCAATGTCAAGTTGACAATCCAACACTGACGGAATCGTTGACGTAAATCAATCCTTATTTGTGAATTTTATAAATTCCATTAATTAATTAATTAGATACTATTAAAGTATATGAAAAAATACAACCTTAAAGGAGATCATAAACCTGAAGTTTCTAAACGATTAGGCTTATTGTATTAAAAATATATATATAATAATAACAAGTAATTTAGCAAGTAAGTAAGCAAGCAAATCACACTAATAGCGGAATATTAAAAGTCGCGACTGCGTCTTCATAAGAAGTATCAAATATCTACCGATACCTTTCAACTGATAAATGGGAAAATTACGTCAAACGTATAGTTACCAACAGTTAATCTAATCAGCCAGCGTCGTTCATTATCAGAAGTAACACAGTAGATAACACTAACCTTATACATTGGACACAGAATGACATCACCACACATACACAGGATTATATGATAGAAGAGACTGCAACATCACTTGTGGTTATTTACCGTTAATTACTGGATAATTACAATCCTCTAAGTTACTTCCCCTGATGCGGTGGTCATAAGACGACGCCGGTCGTAGTAATAATAACCCGGTCAGCCTAAATGGGAGGTCACGAACAGAGGATCAGATGGTATAGTTGGCCAGATATACACTAAGTACAGTAGTTCATTACCGTTACCAGTATATTTAGGAATCCAAGACCGGCTGGTTTTGCTTGCATTTGACTACTGGTGTTCGCAGACTACTGTGTAGTATGGTACAGTAGAGTCGAGTTACTTAGACCTGAACTAGTTATTATCAGGCTAACCAACAACGTACGCAGTCTGTCACATATAGATTTCACCCAGGCAGTCCTTATCGAGATATCCGCAATGAACTGTTATATGTCAACATAGGGACATAATATGGCTCGTTTTATATTAGAATTGCTAGATTTGTTTTTTATATTTATATTTCATAAACATTTCACCCGCTTAAGATTACATTCATTTTGTTATTGCCACGTATATATGTTGCGCTTGTTATGCTACACAAATACCAGCATCCACATGGCTTAATATACCAAAGTGTTTATATGATTAATATCGCTATGTGAATGTGATTTTTAAATTTATTTTTTAAATATTTTATTTAACTATTAAGCCACCGCTGAACGAAAGTAAACATTAACTGCATATATCATCGGTATAACATTAGAATAACAGCAACATCTCTCATAAATAATGGACATCCAGATCTATATTGATTGTATAGTTAGAAAATATACACCGTAAATCTGACCTTCCGTCCCATTATCAGCCCATCAGTTTTTTCATCAACTTGTCCGGTTTTCGCTAACTATATTGGCAACGTGTCCAATACACATCTCAGTGGGATTGAAACCAAAAAAGTGAGATGTCACTGGAGAGATAGAATCAATAGTTACACAACACATGCAGCCAACTATAAGCAAGGTACAGTCCAGAGGCTTGGAAGAAGTAACCGGGGTCAAGCGTGGTCTGGGCATCTGCTAGTAACCAGCTATGAGATCAGGAGTACATAACATTCGCATGTCTGACAATATTTGCTGTAGGTCATCGCTGACAACAGACCACGGTCTAGTTTATAGCCAAAGGTAAATAAGGTCATTTTACAGTGGTTATCATGTCGGATGCTAAAGGTCAACTATAACAGAGCTTCTAGTCTATCTCGCTCTGTTCTACTGATAAAAATTATAGTCGTGTGAATAACACGCTGTTGCCTGATTTTATTTTCACAAAGGTAAAAATCATAAAAATAAGTTCGTATTATTTTGTCCTGGTGGCACGTGTGGTCAACCCAGTGTCACAAAATATCCGTATGTATATCAAGTCATTTTCAGAAAAGAATAATTTGACAAACGCTTAGCAATCGTCACTGTCTACATTAGCGCCTATGATAAAAAGTGTCATCCCGTACCAAGACATAAATGACAGCAATTTGGCCATTCATTCACATTACGAGATTAGTTTACAGTTACTGTACACTGTTCGTTGACGTAGCCGTTCCATCCTCCATAAAAGACGAAAAGTCAAGTTCAGACCAAATGTCAAAAGTCCCATTAAGCGTTATTTTTCTTTTCCCGAACAGCGAATTTACAGTATCGTCTGCATCGTATCTGTAAACTGACATTTTACGCTTGTGTATAATACCGCCAGCCATTAGTACTAGAGCACCGTCGATTAGATCTGCCTGAAAATGTCAGGTCATACACGCGACACAGTGTAGTACAGTCAGTAATGGTCGACCAAGACAAATCCATAGAAGGAATAAATCACGTATTTTTTTTCTAAAATTTAAAACAAGTGACCTCAGTTCGACCCCAAGCTACTTGAAAAGCCTTTGTGGTAGATATGTGCGACAGGTCGAGTGTAGTATAGATCAAATAATCTACCAACCAATATACCCTCGAGTATTGTGCAAATATTAGTGATACGCTAAATATGACATTCTCAAGCCAGTACTTCAGAGAAGGACCGAATATTAAAACAGTAGGCCTGTACATTGTAACGGTATTTGCCAAGGTCGTTCTGGAGCGTCACTCTGAAGATCCGACAAGTGGCGGACAACTGTACAGTGAATAGACAAGTGGCGGACAACTGTACAGTGAACAGACAATTAACGGATGACAGGTACGGTGACCAGAAAAGTGGCAGATGACTGTATAGTGAACAGACAAGTAGACGACAAACTACAGTGAACTGACAATTAGATGACTAGTAAACAGGGAATCGGATAAGTAGTGGAATATGTACAAAAGGCCAAGACAAGTCGTTGATGACGTTTGCATAATTAAAGAGCTTTAAAAAAATAATGCAGATAGAAGTATTCCAACCATTGTGAATGGTAGTTGTTCCAAACGATTCTTCAATATTCACCACAACAAACATTATAATAGCACTGAAGAAACAAACAAAAACGATCTAAAGAAAATGGATCGAGCTGATGTCCCCATGGACATTGAACAAGAACTAGATGACCTAATCGAGGACTAACCCAATGAAAGCGTATGGTCTTTAGCACATGAGTGATTGACATTTAGATATATTCCAGCATAAATATCAACGGTCGTCTATCGTCTCTAATACTCTCTATCAGAGTAGCTTGACCCAAAGGGATTATGTAGTATGATCTCATGCTGAACTTAGCTCTGGAGATAATACTTAAATGCTAATCCACTATAGCCACATTCGTACCGACTCATCGCGCGAGAAAATATAGGAATGACTTGCACTTG
This sequence comes from Lepetodrilus ovalis, assembly GCA_032361185.1. Lineage (NCBI taxonomy): Eukaryota > Metazoa > Mollusca > Gastropoda > Lepetellida > Lepetodrilidae > Lepetodrilus > Lepetodrilus ovalis. Next base: position 2,899 of record JAUTBQ010159469.1, on the reverse strand, counting down.
TCCACACGATAAATCAATGTACAACCAAATCAAATAAATAACGATTCACGGTTGGAATCGACAGACAATTCATATCGCAAGCCTGTTACCTCACCTCAAGACTTTAACACAACTTACAGCGAATTAAATATTTCCACCGCCTTGAGCAAATCGATCCAAATCAAATAACCGAGTCAATCAGATCAGATCGTAGGTAGTCGGCGAGACGATTCCTCACTTTCTCGTAACCAGGAAAGGTTACAATAGATCCATAGAAACAGGTGTTACTATACAGGGGTATTAGAAAACGGAAATACGTGGTAAGAATGCCCCCACGGGGCCCAACTCACCTTCAAAACAGCCCCTACTCAATCAGGTTTCACCGTACACATCGTTTCGCAGCTACCTGTAAATGGAGAAGAAACAGTATTTTAGTATTTTACCCAAAATGACGTGATAACAACAACAATAATAATAATAATAATAATAATAATAATAATGGCTACTTGTAATGCGCCAAATGCAACCCCTAAGGCATGCTCAAAGCGTCACATTATTCCAGGTCAATGGATCAGTGTGCATTCAGCAGTGTTCATTCTCAACTCCATGGGGAGTATATAATGCACTGTGGTTAATACTGTATTTAATCAAATTTCAACCATTTTAGTATGTCACCAAACAGGACGTGGTGGTCTTAATTTGGCTAAATATATAGTTGGCATTAACGGAATTTAAACCAATTTCAGTATTTTACCAAATGGAACTATCTAGTATTAGTGTATTACAGTAATAGCGAATCAACCAACGTACTGTAGCTGAAACTGAGACAACAGGAACTTAATCCAATTACAACCAGTGGTGTTCTTGGTGAGGCCGATATTTGGCCGGTGTTCATGACCTCTCACGAACACCAACAGCACAGACTGCCTAAGTGCTACCTATACCTTATTTCACATTATAACTAGTTCACAGCATCAATATTTAATACATGTAACACATACCGAGGTATGATATTCCCCTCAGGGTCCGGTAGTTGTAAATCAAACCTAGCTATACATTGTCTGGTAGATACGACCCTAAGCTTAAAGTCATCCATGGCGGCCATATTGGAATATGTTTTATACATGATACGGTAGCTTATGGAAATATTTCTAATACGTTTCTCTTTCTTGAAGTAAAATCCAGATTTGAAACTGCAACTAAAATTGTTCCATTAAATAAAAAGGAGATCTTGAATAAAGAACTTGTGACCATTTTATGTCCACGGTTCTATAGACAGTCTACGAGCACTTATTGTTGAAAAGCTCTAATAAATCTAAAAATACTCCACCGCCAGACCAATGAAGTCAAGGGGTCAGTTTACTTCTCAAGGCCAGCAATAAAACCTAACGTAGGTCGCTTTATGGGACATATTCCCCGCATAACGGTGTCCAACTATAGCCTGTATTAGTCTAAAGTATTATCCCCCAAGAAACATCTAGATGAAAACAGTCAAGCTTTGCAATATATAAGACAAAATACTATCATCCCATTCGACAGCATTGTAACCTATGGGTTGGCTCTTTTGCTAGACCAGATTGGGAAGGTAATAAATTCTTTATACTGCTACGAAGCACTGAACATGTTAAAAGGATGATTATCTTGAAAGAAGTCCCTTGGACTCGATGCCTCGCGTAAAGCCTATACGTGTACATGTACACTATTACAGTCGCATTTGCTGGCCTACAATGTAATGATTGCTATATTGCGGGCAGTGTTCACCGCTGTGAGAATAATACCTCGATGTCGACTGGCTGCAAGTCAGATGAGGAAGTAATACGCAAAATTCGCACGAGTAGGCTGGTCTGCTTGTAGGGCATTACAAATTGACTAATTATTATTGTAGTACATAGTGAATACATTGGTAGAACGGGGACTTGGTTCGAACACCTTTTGAAAGTGTATCCATTCATACGTATGCGGACAAGAAATCAGTATTGTAAATTTATTCATGCGTGTCGCATATATTTATAGTTTTCGGTTGCACATTGAATAAGTATTGTGTACATCGTCATTTTCATCTCGTCCAGTAATTCAGATGTGGTTCTATGTGCGATCCAAATACAAGTAGTTTGCATGTGGAAATGTACTTATTATTAGATGTACGAGTGTTAACGACACGGAATGCTCTCCCGTAATCGAGATGTACGAGTGTTAACTACACGGAATGCTCTCTCGTGATGAGGTATATTAGTGTTAACTACACGGAATGCTCTCTCGTGATGAGGTATATGAGTGTTAACTACACGGAATGCTCTCTCGTGATGAGGTATATGAGTGTTAACGACACGGAATGCTCTCTCGTGATGAGGTGTACCGAGTGTTAACGACACGGAATGCTCTCCCGTAATCGAGATGTAGGAGTGTTAACTACACGGAATGCTCTCTCGTGATGAGGTATATGAGTGTTAACGACACGGAATGCTCTCTCGTAATGACATTTAACATAATGCCACTGAGTTGTATGCCATGACGCCAAAGTGTAACTTTTACTAATAATCCAAAGTCAAATAAAAATTAACAATTGGATTAGTACAATGTTAATACTAATAAATATATAAGCAGCCATATAAACGATTTAGAGCTAAAATAAATTAGAAAATTAATCATCATCACTATCGACATTACGAAAATAAAACTTGAAAAGTATTGTCCAACTTGCCCACGACTGCAATGATGTTGTGGGCATGTGAAAGTGAACTTTCTAATGCCTTGAATGCCAGTCTGAGCTATATACTCCCCAGGAAGTAGAGCACAACAAATTAGAACACCGCTGATCCATTGACCGGGGTTATAATGTAGCGCAATGAGCATGGCTTCGTTCAAATATTAATGTACACATTATTATTATTATTATTATTATTATTATTATTATTATTAT
>JAUTBQ010159458.1:0-12891 GCA_032361185.1 Lepetodrilus ovalis | reverse complement strand
TATTCATGAAGGGGTTATTGTTCCTTTTACCAATTTAGTGGCATTTGTTAGTGCCCAAGTTGCTAGTTTCTTTGATGCAAGCATACAGGCCGATGGCATCGTTATGCGTAGCCTTAAAAATGGTACTGCGGTTAAAATCATGCCAGGCTGTAACGGGGTTGAAGCTATGATTTGTTTGGCAGCGGCCATTATTGCTTTCTCTGCTTCATGGAAGCATAAAATAGCAGGATTGATTACTGGTTTTTTTGCCATTCAAATATTGAACATAATTCGTATTATCAGTCTTTTCTACCTTTTACAATGGAATAGAGAATGGTTTGACTGGGCGCATCTTTATATTTGGCAAGCATTAATTATTTTAGATGCTTTGATTATCTTTATTCTTTGGGTACGCTGGTTACCCGTAGAACCGAATGATGAGGACGATAGCAATAATATCAACGGTGAGTACGAAGCAAGCTAAAATGACTAAAAATTCTGATGTTCTATTTTTTCTAGGCAAAGTATTGCTGTGGATGCCAGTGACATTTGCACTCTGGTATTTTGTTGTGCCAGGCATTGCTTTTATTACAGCTTATATCTCTGATTTTATTTTGCAATCAGTCGCAGATCATGCCATTAAGTCTGTGGTCGCAAAGGGACGTGAAATATACGTTACATCAGAATTTTCTGCTCGTAGTTTCCCTGTCAAACTAATGAACTACGCCTATAGTTTTCCCTTTCTTTTAGCGATGATACTTGCAAGCCCTGACAGTATTATTGGAAAAATAAAAAAGTATGCAATAAGCCTTATCCCATTATTTTTGATTGCAATCTGGGGAGTCAGTTTTGCTGCCATTGCCATACTTGCTTTTTACTCTAATCCAGAGATAGCGCAACAACTTCATACCACTCCCACCATTCGTCTTTTGATTTCACTAGGTTGGCAATTAGGCAAACTCATCATCCCACCACTTGTACCTGTTATTTTATGGCTGTATCTTTATCGTGATTATGCACATCAACTTGTGCCGAGGTTAATCTAAGTATTTCTTCACTAAACCCGTATCAATCCACCTTGCGCTAATATATAGAAGATACTGCACTATATTTTTTTAACTTACCTAATAAAAACAATCACTTTTTTGTCTTAATCCATACTAATGGACTTTTACGCAGCCTATTCAGTTGTATATTTAAATAGACGATGATACCCTAATTGAGGAAAATCAATATTGATATCTATAATCATCGAAGGGAGCTCGATATGACATCGTCACGATATTTAAACTATAAAATTATATTTGTTTTAACTTTATTTTTCCAGATTACTACAGCAAATGCTGCCGTTAATTTCATTTATGGTAACTCTGCTGGATCTACTGCTTGGCTTAATAAAATAGACATATCTACCGGAGCTGTTGTAGCTAAGTGTAATATGAACAAGGGAAATGGCAGAGGTATTGTCGTTGTAGGCAATGTAGTTTATTACACCGTTGTAGGCAGTAATAACGTCTATAAAACTAATTTTACAACATGTTCAGATGATGGCGTTGCTTTTACAGTAGCAGGAACAACTTCATTATCTGCAATAGCCTACGATGGCACAGATTTTTGGGTTGGCTCTTATGCAGGAGACAATAAAGCTTACAAGTATGACTCTACTGGGACTCTTCTTAGCACCATCACACTAGGAAACTGCACTGGAAACTGTGACGGTCTTGAGACTTTTAATGGTAAATTGATCGGTAATCGTGGTGATGCTACCACTTCTGGATATGATGAATATTCACTTACTGGCTCGCTACTAACGCCACAATTCATTAGTCCAACAAGCTACCGGGCTACAGGTATTGCATATGATGGCACTGATCTCTACGTTTCGGATATTTTTAATCAAAAAATTAATGTTTATAGTGGAACAAATGGTGCGTTCATAAAAACAATTACTATCACTGGCTTAGATCCTGCTGGACAATTTCTTGAAGATTTATCTGTTGATTATAACAAAGTGATTCCTCCTGTTAATGCAATTCCAACTCTTAATGAAATTGGTTTAATAATTCTTTCTTTGCTTATGCTCATGTACGGATTTTATACAACTAAATATCGTCAAAAATTATAATTAACAAATATAAACCGCCATATAATAATATATGGCGGTTTATATTATATCCAATAAACAGTGCCTAAACCAATTTCCCTGGATTCAATATATCCAAAGGATCTAGCGCCTGTTTAATAGTTCTCATAACATCAACCCCAGCGCCATGCTCTTCTCTCAAGAACTTACGCTTACCAAAGCCAATGCCATGCTCACCTGTAATCGTTCCGCCCATTAATAATGCGCGTGTCAATAAACGCTCATTAAAAGCAATACAGGTTTTCATTTCTTCAGGGTTATCTGTATCAACCAGCATCACTGTATGAAAATTACCATCGCCCACATGCCCTACAATGGGTGATAATAAACCTGTTTCTTCTATATCTTTCTTTGTTTCAAGAATACACTCTGCAAGTTTTGAAACAGGCACACAAACATCCGTTGCCCACATTCCAGAGTTGGGGCGTAGTGCCATACACGCATATGCTGCATCATGCCGAGCGCGCCAGAGCCTGTTTTTGTCTTCTTCTTTGTCACTCCACTGAAATTCACCACCACCATTTTCATCCGCAAGCTCACCAACCATTATCGCTTGCTCTCTTACTCCTGCTTCAGTCCCATGAAACTCTAGGAAAAGTGTTGGCTCAACAGGAAAATCAGTATTTGAATAGCGGTTGATTGCATCAATCTGGACTTCATCTAGCAGTTCAATACGCGCAACGGGGATTCCTAACTGTATTGTTTGAATCACTGTATTTACCGCACCCTCAAGCGATGAGAAATTACAAACAGCAGCAGCCATTGACTCTGGTCTGCCAAATAGACGCAAGGTAAGTTCAGTAATAATCCCCAGAGTACCTTCTGATCCAATCATCAGTTTGGTGAGATCATAACCTGCTGCAGACTTTCGAGCACGTCCACCAGTTTTGATGATATCACCATTTGCCATCACCACTGTTAGCCCTAATACATTTTCACGCATCGTGCCGTAACGCACTGCATTTGTGCCAGATGCGCGAGTCGCTGCCATACCACCCAACGTTGCATCAGCTCCTGGGTCTACGGGGAAAAATAGCCCTGTATCGCGCAGATAAGTATTTAATTGTCTGCGCGTAATACCTGGCTGAACACTAATATCAAGGTCTTCATCGCTAAAGCGAACCACCTCATTCATCTCGGTTAAATCCAGTGAAATACCACCATTGACGGGGATAACCTGCCCTTCTAGTGACGTACCTGCACCAAAAGGAACAATGGGGCATTTATGCTTGGAACAAAGCTTTACAATTTTTGAGACTTCTTCAGTTGATTGTGCAATAACCACCGCATCAGGCAATTGTGGCTTATGATATGACTCATCTTTGCCATGTACTTCTCGTACTGTTGTGTTGGTAGAAAACCGCTTTCCGAGTAATTCAGTTAACTGAAAAAAAAGCGCTTCAAAGGAGTGTTTATGTTGATTTTGTTTCATTAAAAATACTGCCTTTTTAAATTTGATAAATCACAAAAAATAATTATATACTCTTGTATATAAGGGATACATACCATGGAAGATGGAGTTATTACTAAGCTTTCCAAAAATAATTAAGACCATAGGAATTATAGTCAATGAAAAAACCAATACTGATATTTATTTTTCTAGCGTTAGCTTCTCTTGTTGGGATAAATATAGTCAGTAGTTTGGAGGCCAAAGAAAAAACTGATGAGAACACAGCTAGCTCTTCTTTAATCGGAACTTCATCCATTTTTTCTCAGAAAGTTGAAGGTAATTATTTTGAAGTGGCTCAAAATCTACGTTCCGCTATCCTTGGCAAAGGGTTACACATAGCACATGAGCTACATGCAAGTGATATGTTACAGCGCACTGGTGCGGCTTATGGATACAAAAAATCAACCTACTCAAATGCTGAAATTATAGAGTTTTGTAGTGCCAAGCTTTCACAAAAGTTATCAAGAATTCACCCTGATAATATCGTACTTTGCCCTTTTACAATCGGTATTTACGCTCTTCAAAATGAGAGAAACACTGTTCATATTACTTACAAAATATCAAGTGGAAAACCTGGCACAGAAAAAGTTGTAGAAGAAATAAACGAATTAATTTCCTCTATTATTGAAGACGCTATTTGGTGATCAATACTCATATCTCATATGAATGCTTAATAAAACCAAAAGACAAACAAGTATAAATATCCCTACAGGGGTAAGTGTCGCTACGGCAGTAGCTGGAGCCACTGAAAGCAAAATCACCCCATCTAAAGGTGCCAAAGTTACCCGATTTACTAAACTGCCGTTATTGATTATTGGATTTTGAGAGCCTTTAATCTTTCGAAAATCTTTTCCTAAGTTAATTTTCTGCTCAACGAGAGTAGCATTTACTACTACGCTTCCGCCTTCAAAATCTCGTCGCCACACATCATTATTACCTTTCTGTATACGTATATCATCAATCCAGACAGAACCTATTTCTTGACCAAAACCAATTATAAACTCTGCTTGATCATCTGCGCCTTCAGATTTGACTATATATTCGAAATATTGCCAATCTGTATTTAATTTCTGCAATTTATTCTCTAATAAATCATCCCATGGAGATGTTGTTTTTTGAGCCCAAACACTTATTGAACGTTTTTTATCTGCTTTAGCCCAAAATGAAATAGTGTATTCTTTTGTATCAACAAGCTTAATTGGCTTAAAACTGAGAGCTACCTGCCAATCAGTCCCATTAGCTTGAGTCACTTCTACCTTTGCTGCAGAAGTACTATTGTGAGCATCATCACTTAGAGAAACAGTAGCAATATTATATGAATCAGGATCTACCCAAAAGTCCCAATTATCAAGTTCGCTTTGACTTTCAAAGGTGCCACCTAATAACATATTATCCCCCAGTCTCACGCCTGAAGGCTGATAAGCCGCTCCTAATGGTTGTCCTAAATAACCACGCCCTTTACCTGCATTATCATATTCATCAAACCATTTTAGACATAATGACCCATGACCATTTGTATTGATTTCCCAGCTATAATAGCCATTATTGAGTAATGCTGTTGTTAAACCAAAACGCATTTTTCGATAGTTTGGGCTAAAATCAAGCTTTGAACAGGGGTTAATATATGAGAGATCATCTGGTTCAGGGACGCTATCATCTTCATACGTTTCGATCATCGTTAAATTCGGTGAAAGACCTTGATCCATCCATTTAGAATAACTGCCTACATTTGGTATGTTTCCAAAAACAGTATCATGCCAACTGCCTCGATAAGAAGTACCATCATCTAGTGGGAACCCTTCATAATTATTGCCATTAACCAGCGTATAATTATCGATCCCCCAATTACTAAAAATAATTTTTTCAGAACCAATAAATTCACGTAGTTTGCTTTGGTAATAACGCAAGCCTTCATTCCATGCTTCATTAAAGGCAGAATAGTTTGTTATTAGCGTATTTGATTGGTCAGGGTCTATCGTTCGAGCTGTTGATCCACCAACCAACCAACTTTGATCAGGATCAACTCGATCAACCAATAATCCATCCCAACTTGGATTTGCTAGAAGCTGGCTTCCCATACGTGCATTGTAATCACTCCAACGCTCAGCACCGATATTTTGATCAAAAATAGCTGAATTAGATAAACTGCTCACATTAGCTAACCATGTGTCTGGCCAGAAGGTGATATGTGCCGCTATACGGGTTTCGATTGGATGTGCTGATGCTGGTCTTAGAAAACCTCGTTCTACTGTGAGAGTTTTATTATTTTTATTAATAGCTATTATTTTGACACTTTCACTATCAACTAAGGCCGTATCACCTGGCACAAATAAATCAAAGGTATTATTACCATCAGTAACGATAATAGCTTTAACATGAAAAGTAGTTTGTATTGCATTAACCGGTTGGCTTAAAGTGCTCCCAACTTGTGTTAAAAACCATTCAGCTGGCATTTTACTGATATTAGGATCATCATGAGAAACTTCACTCGCATTTGTAGAATTTAGTATAGTCAGCTGAGGGTTTAGTGCTTTTAGCGGTGCTACAAATGATTCTTGATAATCAAATAAAGTAATAAAATTATAACGTACTATATCATCATGAGGTTGAACTTCTGGATCAGGCCACCACATTCCAAGCCGAGGAAAATCGACACTTTCAGTTTGATTCTTTGCAAAAGCAGGATTTTGACAAATGCCAATGACCACCAAAAATAATAAATAATATTTTAATCTATCCATTTTATAAGCCTTGAAATAATCAATATTTAAAGCACTCTGCTCACTTTTCATACATCCAATAAAATTGCTAGCCAGAGAAATCTCTTATTAATGATTATATCTTAGTAATAGATTAAAACGGTGATATGAGCAATTATCAAACAACTCTCAATACAAAATAACTCTTTTTACCTCGCTGCAACAAAATAAACTTGTCATTTATAAGGTCAGCGGTTGTAAGCGGGTAGTCTTCATCAGAAACTTTTTCTTTATTGACCGCAATTGAGTTTTGCTTGATTGCCCTACGCACTTCACTGTTTGATTTCAAAAATTGGGTATCCGTCGCCATAGCAGCAACAATATTGTAGCCCTTTTCGATTTTTACCATTGCTATTTCAGCTTGTGGTACGCCATCAAAAACATCAAGGAAGGTTTGTTCATCCAATGCTTTAAGATCATCTCCCGTTGATTTTCCAAACAAAATAGAACTGGCTTTAATAGCATTTTCTAAAGCAGCTTCTGAATGCACCATCGTGGTAATTTCAGCCGCTAGACGCTTTTGTAAAACACGTAAATGCGGTGCTTCTTGATGTTCTGCGATAAGCGCATTAATTTCATCTTCTTCAAGAAAGGTGAAAATACGAATATATTTTTCGCTATCTTCATCACCTGAATTTAACCAGTATTGATAAAATTTGTAGGGTGAAGTTCTTGCCGCATCTAACCAGACATTGCCGCCTTCGCTTTTACCAAACTTTGAACCATCAGCTTTGGTGATTAAAGGGCAAGTGATGGCATAAGCCTTGCCACGCCCGATTCTGCGTACCAGTTCCGTACCCGTAGTAATATTGCCCCACTGATCGCTACCACCCATTTGCAGAGTACAATTTTTATCTTGATACAAATGCAAAAAGTCATAGCCTTGAACCAGTTGGTAGGTAAACTCAGTGAAGCTCATCCCTTCAGAACCGCCATCAGACTCATCTGAAGTAATACGATTCTTTACAGAATCTTTCGCCATCATGTAATTTACGGTTATGTGCTTGCCTACATCACGGATAAATTCTAAGAAACTAAATTCTTTCATCCAGTCATAATTATTGACCAGAACAGCGCCATTCTCAGTTTCAGCAGCAAAATCCAGAAAGTGCGCCAACTGTTTTTTAATGGCTTCCTGATTATGGCGTAGTGTTTTCTCATCCAGTAGATTACGTTCTGCTGATTTACCCGAAGGATCACCAATCATGCCAGTCGCACCACCAATCAGGGCAACCGGTTTATGCCCACAACGCTGAAAATGCGCAAGCAACATAATGGGCACCAAATTACCAATATGCAAAGAGTCAGCAGTCGGATCAAAACCCACATAGGCTGAGCGCATCGCTTCGTTGAGGTGCTCTTCAGCGCCAGGCATTACATCGTGGATCATTCCACGCCAAGTGAGTTCTTCAATAAAGTTTTTCATGTTGCTTTAGTAGTAATTGGCTTAAATTCAGGCGATTATATAGGAAGGTATAATTAAGGACATCCCTATTCATGAAGATTCATACAAAACTATTTTTTATATTCGCCCTTTTTCTTCCCATCGTGACAGCTTGTTCCGCTCAAACAAATAAAGTTAAAATTCTGCCATTGGGTGATTCAACAACCTGTGCCAGCAAGTATAAAGTGAGCTATCGCTACCCATTATGGAAAAAACTTGTAGATGCAGGAAAGCAAGTTGAGTTTGTTGGCAGCCACTCAATCACAGGGGATTTTGGTAGAATGAAATGGGATAAGTATAAAGATTTATCATTCCCGCCTGCTCACGAATGTCATTCTGGATGGCGCACCGATCAGGTTTTAAATGGAGTGAGTAAAGATAATCGAGGGCTTTCTCAATGGCTAAAAAGGTATAAAGCTGATGTAGCGCTGGTTCATTTAGGCACAAATGATATTTACCAGTCGCAAACACCAGAATCTACCCGTGATGAAGTTGAGCAGATTATTAGCAAACTACGCGCTAACAACCCTCGTATTAAAATACTTTTGGCGAGAATCATGCCAATGAAAATGAACCCCAATATTCCTCGCTTAAATCGACTGTTATTACAGTTAGCTAAAAAGCTAAATAAGCCAAACTCACCTGTCGTCAGTGTTGATATGTATAGCGGTTTTAGCGTTAATAGCGACCTGCAAAAAGATCAAATCCACCCCAATGCTAAAGGTGAAGAGAAAATGGCACAACGCTGGTTTGCTGCTTTAATGGGTAAGAGAATATTAGGTAGAAATTAAATTATTTTTTCGTAGCGGATTAGCGTGAGCGTAAACCGACAGCGATGCCCATAATTGTTGGATTACGCTAAAGCTAATCCAACCTACGCCACACCAGCTAAAAACCAATCTCAAACACCATCCAACTGGTTTTAGACAGCTTTAAAATATGCTTATCAGGGTCTGCCTCTTTCCATTTTTTAGCATCTGCTCCCAGCCAGTGAACCCTTGATGGCGTGAGTTTATCGTTTTTATTTTTATCCAGATACGCGAGACGACTCCAATAGCTCTTTTTGATTTTGTTTCTTAATTTTCTAAAGGCAGATTTTGCGCGTTCAAGGTCTTTATAATCTAACTCAGCTTTGCCAGATCTAATCTCAAGCTTGCCCGTAAACATAGTATTTTCTTCAAGATTTGATGGCGTAAAAAATAATTCACAATCACCCAGAATCAATCGCAATGGAATACTGTTTTTATCAATGCTATCAACAAGAGTCTCAGCAAAATCTAGAAAACCAGACTCATCTTTTTCAGTCATAAAAAACTGGATTTCAGCATCCATAAAGCATTCTCTTAGGTTACTCACAATAATAAACATACCAGATTTGCGCAGAGTTTTTGCCTCTGATTAAGTTATCTCAAGAGGAGCATAGTAATTCTACGCGACGATTGAGATTACTTAAGCAGAGGTAAAAAAACAAGTAAGGCTGATAGGTTTATTGTTGTGAGTTACCCTATCGTATTGGCGTATTATAAATACCAAATTTAGTAATTGTCTCTCTAAAAAACCAAATATCCTTATTTTTCCCACCACAGATTTCAGTCTTTTCACCATTGGCGTAATTTACCGCAACATTAAAACCCATGCCGGGTTTATGGTTTAACACAATAACTCTGGTTTCTTTGGATTGTAATTGCACTAGCGTAATTTTCTCCTGCAAATTAGCGTTACCATGCTCGATGACCACAGAAGGAATTAAAGCCTCTGTATCATTCACAATTTCAACAAAAAGAGGTTTCGTTGGGTTTTGCAAAGAATACCAATAACCACTGATAACAAAACCAAAGATAAATATCACAACAGCAATAATGACAGAACGCATAATAATCAAGTCAGCAACAAGTAAAGCGCGCAGTATGTAAAATCAACCCTGAATTCTCATTGATTAAACACAATCATAGCTTCTTTATACCACCCCCCCCTTTTTTTACAAAAATGTTAAAAAAGGGGGGGAGTGGTATAAACTTTTGGAAATGAGCCTTCAGAGACTGTGCAAGTATTCTGGGACGAAAGAAAAATGAGGAAAAATTTCCTAGATTTTGAGCAAAAATGAAGTTAATAACGAGTTATTGGCTGAATTTTTAAACTAAATCTGGGGAATTTTAACCATTTTTATGAGTTCCATGAATACTTGCACAGTCTCTTCAGGCTCATCAAAGATAGCCCGTAAACACAAGTGATTTAAAAACCATTAAAACAATCACCAAACTAATCGCAATAAACGCCGGAACACCTAGCCAAAACCAGAGCCTTGCATAGCGATAATACTGCTTAGGCAATGCTTCGCCTTTTTCTAATGCCTTGATTGAAATATCACGCATTCGAATCTGTAAGACCACAACAGGTAGCCAACATAGCCCTGCCACTACATAGAGAATCAGGCTAATCATTATCCACGGTGTGGTCAGTGGGTAATTTAATAAATATGCCATTATGCCCCCCGTTAACGGTTGGATGATGACTGTTGGCGTGGTAAACAGCCAATCGGCTAACACGACACTTTTATTGGTCACAACAATGTGTTCAAGCTTATTACTTCGGTCTGCGGTAAATTTATAAAATGCACTGCCCAGACCAGTTCCAAAAAGCAGGAAAGCACTGATAATGTGAATGGTTTTTATGGTTAAAAAAATCATGATTTTTTCTCCATTGCATACAGCACTAAAATGGCTAAAAGCATCGGTATGTTTTTAGTAATCTCTCCAAAAGGATGCAGCCAGTATTCAGGCAGAAAAACGCTAATCAGCAGGGTATAAGTGACGATCACGACTATTTGCAGTTTTAAAATAGTCTGCAAAGGCTGGTAGAAAAACAAGGCGATTCCCAGAAACAAATCCAGCAGTGCAGCACCATAGAGAGAAATTGGCAAAAAGATTCCGCTAATATGCAACCGCTCTAAGAGTTGATAGTTTTCTTGTGGCGAAGTGAAAAAAGCAGAAGCAAAAGCCGTCCATATCCAGACAAATGCCAGCCCCAACTGTAACAATGGACGCATAAAATAAAGCCGTGCATACCAGTGATCAGCAACACAAGGAGGATGCATCTGCAAAACAGAATCCATGCTTTTAGGGCTGAATTTAAACAGGTTTTCTAATGGTTGAATGTCGGCAGTATTGCCACGTTGTAGCATTTCAATATTCTCAACGCTTAAAACAGGTTCTTTTAACCAGCCAGTAAAAGGCATTATTTTAAGAATCCACTTGATAGGTATGGCGATAGTTTTTATTGCACCCAGCCCTAGCCAGTCTCGTTGTTTGGCTAATAACTCTTTAATCATCATAACCTCTGAGCCAACCACATCAATGATTTGATTTGCGGGCGTTTCTTTTTGCAGACACTGCATCACTATTTTGACTAGATCATCAATATGTACAGGTTGAATTTGTTGCTCACCAGAACCCATTAGAGGGACAATAGGCAAAGCCGCCAGCCCACGAAAAAATCCCATGCTTTTAGCGCCTCTGCCATAAACCAGTGAAGGGCGTAACACAAACCACTCTAAAGATAGCTCTTTTAGCGCGTTATCGGCGGCACGTTTACTCAAGTGATATTGACTGTTTGCCTGAGCATCGACACCTAAAGCAGAGATTTGAATAATGCGTTTAACGCCCGCTTTTTCGGCTGCTTTAAAGAGAGCAATGGGCGCATCGGTGTGTAATGTTTTGAAAGCTTGATTATTGGTTTCTTGGATAATGCCGACACTGTTAATGACCATATCAATGTCTTTTAGTATGGGTAGCCAGTGATGAAGGTTGGCGGCTGTTGTGAAATCTAGTTTTATAAAGGTGATGTCGGCTGTGGATTTTATTGGCTTTGGATTTGGCTTGCGTACTTTTTTTAGCTTACGCGATGTCACCGTCACGTTATGACCTTCTAATACCAGTGCGGCAAGGATGTGACTGCCAATAAATCCTGTTGATCCTGTGAGTAGAACTTTCACTCTGCTCTCCTTGGTTTAATTGATAAGAACAGAGAAAAGATAAAGGATGTAAAAGCGTTAAACTTCTGCTTTGATAAAGCTGGAATAGTAAAAAATGTAAAAAAGGGGGGGGGGTATTAATAGTTTTTTGTGTTATTTAACAATGTCTTTTCAACGCAGAGAACACAGAGTTTGCGCAGAGGGTGTAGGATGTGCCGACCTTAGGAGGCGCATCAGAAACCTCTATTTGATGCGCTTCGTATTGATGCGCTTCGTGCCTCGCACATCCTACGTAAAATTCATTATCAATTAAAGGCACGTCTGCAAATATTCCAGCTCTGGCAAGCGCCGTTTATACCCCGTTTCTTCAATTAAACCCTGTGCTTTTTCAATATGTTCTGCTGCGCTTTGTTTATGGACTGGTTGATCAATGGTTAATGCCAGTCGTGTGGCTTCTAGGCGGTGAGTGCTTAGTTTGTGGGTAGTTTAGAAACTCCAGTAGCTCTCATCAAATAGTACAGCTGTTTCTATATCATTGAAAACAATCTATGTCTTACAATGATAGAAGAGCTGTCGTAATTTCTTTGGTGTGTTGTTTCAAATGCCATTAAACCTTTAGATACGATATTTAATGTGCCTGAATTTAACTTAATAAGCTTTTCCCTTTTATTAATAGCGCTTTCTAACTGTTTAAGAGCAAAGTTCATATCCCCATCCATTACATATCCAATCATGCAACCGTATGGTAGTTTCTTAGAATATTTTGCTGTTACATAGCGAATGACACCATCTTCAACATATGGGCCAGCCTGTGAGCCAGATCGTTTACCTTTAGAGTCAATCCTATTTAAGCGTTTACATTCGTAAGCTATATATCTTTCATGGTCTTGATCAAGAAAAAGCGCCATATCCAAAATGCCTTTTGTTGTATAGTCACCAAGTTTGTCTTCTTCTCTTAATTTATGTTGTGGGCACAAAAAACCCAAATCACATACAGCCCTATCATCCCTTAGAACATCAACTAACCGTTGAGTAATGATATCTTCTTTTTCAGTTTGGCTTAATCTCTTAACTGATGTTACGCAGTAGCCTTGATAATCTGCAATTCATCAAAAGCTTGCCGAATTGCTTTTAGATATAACTTGT
>JAUTBQ010159447.1:0-12892 GCA_032361185.1 Lepetodrilus ovalis | reverse complement strand
GAGAGAGAGAGAGAGAGAGAGAGAGAGAGAGAGAGAGAGAGAGAGAGAGAGATGGAGTAAGAGAGAGAGGAGAGAGAGGAGAGAGAGAAATAAGGGGAGGAAGGAAGGGAGAGAGAGAGAAAGGGAGGTAGGAAGGAAGGGAGAAAGATAGAGAGGGAGAGAGGGAGGATGACAGATACACACACACACACACACACACACACACACACACACACACATACAACACTTAACAGAGTGTATGGCGAACACTTACGTTGCCGACGTTGAACCGTATATCACTGCTACTAAACTGTGGCCTGTTGTCATTCACATCGGTAACTTCGAGTGTTACCATCGACGTCGTCTGAAGTAAACCAGATAACACACCATTGCATGATATTGCAAAATAATTTACAGATTTCCCATCATGACATGTATTTGTGTCGCCTTGTGTAGCTAACTGTAGCAACGTGCCCTTTTCCAGGATAATAATACTGATAGGCCCTAATGTTTGTTTATAGCGCCTATAATATCCATCCGAAGTGTCTCACTGGCGCTTACAATAACGATATAATAATAATAATAATAATAATTGCATCTATATACATGTAAGATAACCTAGCAGAAAAAAAGCTTCACGATATAGATGTATTTTGAGTTCAGATGTGAATGAAGATTTAGATTGTATGTATCTTAGAGCTACAGATAGGCTGTTCCAGAGAATGGGAGCCGCAGCAGCAAATGTCCTATCACCCATTGTAGTTTTGGTGTGACGTCTGACAAGTTGGCATTGCCATTGGTTACTAGATCGACTAGGTGTGTATCAATAATACTTGTATATATGTAATGACATAATTGTATTGAATTGTATGTTCTCTATGTCGCCAAGCGTGAATTTTGAGAATATATCTATTTGATTTGATTTGATTTGATTGACATGCGGGATATCGGAGGTAGGAGTAGTGTTGATCATCGTAGATACAACTGTAGGCTTGCATGAGAATCTTGAAGGCAATTTGTATTCGTTAATGCATTACTGCGATCATAATAACTTGAAATTAAATTAAATATTACTTCTTTCATTTCAAGATAATGATACAACTGCACTGTATCATAAACGTACATTATATGCTTATGTCCGTGTATTCAAAATTAGATACAGGTAACAGATTCGAACGCTAAAATAGTATGATGGATGAATAAGTAAATTACAGGGCACGGAGTACAATTATTTACTATAAGTCACGTCATATTTCATAATACATGTAGTTGCTTCACGTACACGTGTGTTACTAAATGTGGTCATTTATATTCCGTCACATTCACGCAAGAAAGCGTATCTAAAGTGTTACACTATCACTCACCATTGACTTTCCATCAGACGCCGTCACATAAAATGTATATCTTGAAATCTGCAAATTAGATAATAACAACATTATACTATTACGCGAAGGAAATATTTAGATATTTAATTTCATCTTTGCCTTGAGGTTACGTTATTTGTGGTTTGGTGTATATTTATGTTTGCACATACCTTCATATTAATAGCCATTGAATAAATCCTATCACCAGTAGAGTGCTGTTCTTCTAAGAAAGCTATATACGTGTCATTATTAAATATGAAGATGGCTCACCTTTTCCCTGTCCAGGTCCACTGCGAGAATCAGAGGAATGGTTCTAGCTCTTGAACTCAGGCCATATGGATTTCCAAATACGACGAGGTCAGAGGTGGCAGAGTTCGTCGGGCTAAAGGTCACTTCCTGTGGGCCATCAGTGTCTACGACTGTTAGACTGCCCACGGTTGCTCCTGTTATGACATCATTACAGACAGCATTGTATACACACTTATAGTAACTACTTACGACGCATTAGTGCTTTAAAGTAAAATTGGGACTTAGAGCCGCTTTCAAAATTATTTCAATTATATTACGATAGGAGGACACACGTAACATCAGCTGCACTGAATGTTGCAGTAAACTGCCACAGCAGCCTAACATAATCCCACCAAGATCTTGACAGGACGCCCAATGTGTATGCACATTAACACGGTACTGATGTCAACAGAACACCATAACATGATCGCGCCAGAAACGTAACCTTCGCGAACGGTCATCGATGCCGGGCTCCCGGGACAGGATTTGAACCTAGGACCATTGGCTCCGAAGTCCAAACGTTCTACTATTGCGCTGCGTACAAAATACAGTGCATATTAAATCGTACTTACCCCTAGCTAGGTTTTCCGGAACAGAGAAGGAGGCTTGCGTTGGTGTAAATCTTGGTGCGTTATTGCCTTCTGAAAATACAATGAAATACCTGTTACTGACTAATATTAATACTCATATTAATTACTTTGGCATAAACTTAATTTACTGCTCCAGATGTATACTACAAATAATATTTAGAATCATTGTTGATAATAATAATGAGAAGAAGAATGGGTTATTTAGACGTATATATATATACAGTATTTATCTCTATAGCTAGAATGAGACTGATGATAGTTAGGATGAGACTGAGGATAGGATGAGACTGGGGATAGCTAGGATGAGACTGAGCGGGACATACGTGGTGGGTCATCAGGGAAGATGCTGGGGGGAAGTCGCTGGTAAACTGGAAACACATTGTGTAACACATCATTGAGGAGGATTACTTTACTAATGTTAAACGAACACTCATGAGTTAATGCACTTCAATTAATATTACAATCGTAGTTGTTTATAATTGGGATTTAGAGCCGCTTTCAAAATTCTAGATACAAATATAATAATTATGTGAAGTTTAAGCTAATGATTGAGCCGAAAAATCCTAATATTCAAAATACGGCTATGTCAATATATATCTGGAATGTAATATGTTTATTCGAAGATATGACTGATAGTATTAAAGGATTGCTAATTGTTAAATGTATGTCTCTTGGATCTTACCTGCTTCGAACAAAAGGCAGAACATCCTGAACCGCGAGAATGAGTTGGTACTAGGAGATTGATTTGCAATGGTCTAACATTGAAAAAGAAAAAGATTGAATAAGCATATCAATTTTTAATGCACCTTGCTCGTGAATGTTTTCTATTGTTGGTAATGCTTCGTAATATAGCTGGGTAAATTATGTTCTGATAGTAAGTGAAACATACTTTAATGCATGATAGTGGATTGTTAAAGTTGTGCGTAACCATTGGGAAGATTATCTGCATTCGTCATCGTTATCAACATCAACAACAACGACAACAACAACAAAAATAACAATAGCATCATACATAGATTTGGTTATACACTTTTCCCTGGGGGCATACTTCGTACTAAAGTGCAAATGTTATACTTACATTACAAATGGACTGTGTGAACAGGACTAAGTTTGAAACCACCGTCTGAACATCAGGAGGGTCTGGAATAGAGTTTAAAATGCAACCATTATGAACAGTGGATGAACACGTGCTGACAATAACATTAACACAATGCTGTACTAACATGTGTAGGACCAGTTTCATAGTAATCTCATTAAAGTCAGATTCGACACTGATGCTCAGATATCGGGATACTTTGTTGAGTAAAATAATGTTTACACAATTTTTAAGGAGCGAAACGAGATGTAATTTTAGTTAGATCTCGTTTCATAGAAATCTGGGATTAATCGAAACAGAAGTTTAATTTCTTGTGTGTTGACAATAGCTGTACGGGTGTGGTGATGTTACCATACTTGGTTCGGCAGTACCGACTGATGCTTGCAGGTTTTCTAACAGTACCAAACTGGGAAGTACTGCATACCATACAACAACAACAACAACAACAAACACGCCAGCCGCGATATCTTTGAAATAATATTAAAAGAGACGCGCAATTGGCAGTTTTCAGTATTTACATATTAATCCATTAAAAAACTGAGACAATCTAGCCAATCGAAGAGGGATTGATATTTGTGGTGTTGCATATGAAATATAGTAATATATTTGAAAACAATAAGTTGCTTACTTGATAAGAGACCAGTTGAATTGAGGCCCGTGAGAAGCTGTGAGACAGGATTTATTATCTGGATGTTTATAGTAGCAGTTGACTGAAATAGTAAGAATTCTTCATGGTGTATTCTTTATATATATGTGTAAGTATATATATCCTTGCCAAAATATACAAAGATATCCTTTGCAAACTTCCTCAGAAATGATAATCTACATCGATTAAGCACAGTTGGAAGTACATACAATGCATTTTATTATGTTTAGCAGAACGGAAATTACTTGCGACGCAAGTATTTATTGAGATGCATATATTAATGCCTACACACTGTCTCCACAATGCGAAACCTAATTGCAAAGTGCATGTACACGCAACATAAGTAAAGTAGTTCGCGTCGCGTAACAATCTCTCACCGTTGATGCTCTGTCAACAGCCTTGACGTACAGCGTGACCGAAGCTGGAGGTTTGAACTGTAATAGATCGAAGGTAAGTATACACAATTTAATTACTTCAGAAACAGAAACGTATTATGATTATCTAGCAACTTTAAGATCGTTTATTGGACGACTTGCGGAGTATTAATGAGGTGGTGTGCACGCTTCAAGCAGCAAGGATGATGCAAACCTCCTTGTATTTCTTGGCTCTTCCTAGATGTCAACTTGACCTGAATCGAATACAGCCTTAACGTGAACTTACACGGTCTGCTTGGAGACTGGAGCTGAGAATGACTCGAACAGAGCGTGTGGATCCAGGTACTGCTTGAAGTCTGGCTATCTGGTCTGTAGAAGTCTCAGATATAGAGAACTGCATGTTAGAGGATCCATCGTTGTTCACCACTGTCAGTGTTGTCAGAGTTGTCGTTCCTAGTGAGAAACGTTAGAAATGTTATGTGTATGTAACTATCTGTATACATGTAATTGTATTTGCGGTGCCACCGTGGGACGTAATATGAAAATAAGCGAACTTCAAAATAAATTGGATTTACATTGATCTAACATTATCTGATCTAGGTAGATATTTGGTTGAATATGGAATTTGGATCAACGTAGAAAACCTGACTGGATCAACGTAGGAAATGTAAATGCGTCTGGGTAAAGGACTCATATATACCCGATACTTTACTTTCCAATCCATATTGTTCAGGCTGTAGTTATGGGAGATTTTAGTATCGTGATTGATATATTTGTGTATATTATAAATTCATGACATGATCCTTTGCTGGATATGCCAATACGTGATCGTGGGCTGTTTATCGAATACAATATCAAAGGAAATCTACTTACCGACTGCTGCAGTTTTAACGACTCGAATAGTTTGGCTTCTTGGTATTATGTCTGGAGTTTGACCTGAAACGAATATTGTACTAAAATGTAAGTTACTTTCAAAATATATACATTGAACCAAAACGATAGCAATAGACGAATACAGAGAGAGAGAGAGAGAGAGAGAGAGAGAGAGAGAGAGAGAGAGAGAGAGAGAGAGAGAGAGAGAGAGGGAGAGAGAGAGAGGGGGTGAGAATAAGAATAATAAGAAGATAAATAGACAGACTGACACGGATACACGTGGAATACGCTGGCTTCAAGCACATCCCTGCTGACAATATACCCACAGTCAATGCTCTACATATGGGGAGATACGGTGGACTCCAGCAGAGCGGATGTTAATATTAACCATACAGCAATGCAAGACTGGCAATCAGCAAGATAAAGACGTTCTCACTATCACGATCTTACCATAATATTATTATGATACGTATCGTATTGTGAACCTATTTATGGGTAATGAAAACCTGGGGTAAATTGCCAGTGATAGTCAAGTCAATACACACGCACACACACACACGCACACACACACACACACACTGGAGTACATCTATGTTGGTGGTAGTAGATGCCAGGCCTGGCGAGTATGAGACAACCGTCTGTTGGAAACGTTCACCTATTTTCGACGATTGATGTCAACAGTGATAACATGATCGTATGCAAAACATCATTGTGCATGGTAGTGTCCGCTAAATATATATTGTATTTGATCAAATTACACCACATTGTCCCTAACCGTATTTTTCGTTCATATTAACTGTAAACGCAAGGTTGTAGATAACATATTTGAATCTGGAGATCGCACAACATGGTTGAAACCAGAGCGCGTCCCATTGTATGTAGTGGTATGTTACCTGTGAGAAAGTTGAAAATTACATACATGATCTTCTATACCCTTGGCCTCGTTTAACAGAACGATCGTATATAGTGCTACAGGTATATAGAATTGTAACCAATACATGCATAGGGAGTTAATAAACCTGTAGGGCTGCACTACTTCTAGAAATGTCATAATGGCCGTTAATAGATTACTATTTATGAAAATGCATTTGTCTGGAAAATATAAAATAATTGTAAAAATATAGATAAGAATATGTAATACATCGTGTACTGGAGAGACATGAGAAATGCATAACTACGGTTGGAAAAAAATCCCATCGTCTATATTTAAATTTCGTGGTAAACATTCGTGAGACCATTAATTAGTTGTGCCTGCATATAGATCTATGTACTTTTATAATTCTCGGATATAATAGTTTCACAATGTTATATTGGTATCTACTGTATGCCATTAGACACTCTATGCATACCCCTGTGTATAGAGACCCATGGCGTATTTTTAGTTTGAATTGTTCAGAGTCGCTTTCAAGATTATTTAGTGAATATCACGGCTTGTCGTTTCCCACGGCAACACCTGTAGCGTTGAAGGTTATGACCGGTACAGACCAACCAATAGTGACAGTAGAACCGAAGAATATTGTTCAAGCATTTGACATAATTGGTGGTATAAAAGCACCAGTTACCTCATAAACACTCCGTAGCTTTAACCCATGGAATATTGGGATGAACACATGCGCAGTGATAGGCACGGAAATAAAGTATGAAAGAGCGTTGATCCAGAACGAGGCTCCAAACAGGTAGATCTCAGTGGGCACCGAAATCACGGACACCGCAGAAAGGAAGCTGGCCATGACTGAGCACGCAACCGGAAACATCGCCAAGTTCCGGCCGCCCATGAGGTACTCGTCCGTGTTCTGGACTACCTTCCTACAGCTGTGATACATCCCAATAGAAGTAGAGATCAGCAACACCACAGCCACGACCAGGTAGTCGGACCATTCGAATCTCTCGGCCATCTTGGAATATTTGCCGTCCTTCTTTAGAGCTGTCGTCGGCGTGAAGAATGAGGAAACCCTGAGCTTCTGTCTCAATGAATTTGTCCACGGACACTCATAGTAGACGGTCACTAGTTCTCACATTGGGACATCTACAGAGCAGGCGTTGATGACATCTCAGCACGCACAAATTCTACAAACTCTATCCAGTGAAACATCTGATTGGTCTTCTTTAATGTTACGTTAATGCAAAGTTGCCGTAACTAGGTTTTTCTTGCAGCAATCGCACAGACATGATCATTTATCTGTTATCCTCTTCAGCCAACACACACACTTTCCATTACACTGCAAACAGAGAAAGCATACAATTAAGAATTTTTAATATGTCATAAAATTTCAGTTTCACTAGAAAAATGTTATAAAAAAGTTATAAGAATAAAACTGATTCATCAGTAATAATAATCAACATTTTAGATGCAAAATAATTTGGTTCAAGCATCAAGGATGCAAGCATTCCGTGTCAAATTTCACGTTCTAATATCTGAGGAAGCTTGCGGACCAAGATAAACGAATAAGTTGAAGGGAGCATGATACTCTAAACAGATACTGCTATTAATTTGGACACGATAAATAACAATCTGTACATCAAGTAGTATAAATAGTGTTTATTCCAAATGATGCATTAAACTGTACACGGAAGCTTTGACGTCATAGTTTAGCAGAGCCTTACATCCTAGGTATATGCTTATTTAATATTGCAATTTGTGAACTGAGAAAACATGTTTAAAATGTGATAATTCCTCTGATTATTGCGAACGTAACTATACATTCCTCTCTCCGATTGCTGCCAGCTCATTTGCATGTGACTAATCCAATGAGGAAATATATGCCGACACTAGAGGACAATCAATGACTCTATTTCTCCGATTTCTATTACTACTGATTTAGTGTCTCATTTGAACAAACAGTGATGGAAGGAAAATGTATCGACAGACGACACAATATGTCGACACCGCAGAGAACAATATGTCGACATTGGCAGAGAACAATCTAGATGATGTCGGCACTGGAATATAGCAATATGTCGACACTGGCATAGAACAATATGTCGACACCGCAGAGAACAATATGTCGACAATCGGACATTGTCAGAGAACAATAGATGATGTCGGCACTGGAATATAGCAATATGTCGACACTGGCATAGAACAATACGATCATTAAAATCAGATCCGAAACTGACGTTCAGGTGTTTAATCATCTGCTGATTTCATGTCAAACTTTTTAAGAAGCGAAACAAGATACTATTTTAATGTATGCTGCCAGCTTATTTTAACTTATATTAACATATAATGATGGATGAGAAATGTTACGACATTGACAAAGAATTTTTTTAATGTTTCATGTTGACTCTGCAGAATCATAGATTATTATCTGTGGTAGAATGGACTGTCGACCTAATCATATCCCGTTTTAGAACTGTATATCTATGTTCACGACCTTATAATTATTAGTGCATGTTTAGTTATAGTAAATTAACCTGTACGAAACAACATTTGATGTTTTCTACACAATGTACAAAAAAAGTAGCGTACAATTTATTTTGTCATTGTGATCACTTCAAAATGGCAAAATATAACATTAGAAAACACGTTTTCACATCCAGACATGCATTAGTTATGATTTGTATATTCATAAATAGTATTAAATACCAATTTAAAATTAAATGATTTCACCAGAAAATTACGCACCCTGTCCTGTTCTACGGTGGCGATACTTAGTACTGTCAGGTGCAAACAAATGCCTATTTATACCTTTGTTCTGCCGTCGCTCGTGCAATAACCGAATTGTCTCAGATAACTTTGCACATACCATACAGTCACATTATATGTGCCATAGTAAGGAAAATGGTATTTGTATTGAGAACAACATCCATGAAAACAATGATATTTTCAGCGATAATTGAACTCTAGCCAGTATACGACAGCTTCGAGAACGCGGTCCCAGGTTTGCAGGGCTATGTCAATTAATGTTCCACCAGCAGAAATCTTTAACCAGGAAGATGACAAAGGAAGACAAAATATGCCTGTAAGCGATTGTGATTGACAAATACGTAGTGTTAAAATTAAGAAAGCATTGTATCCGGCCTACTCAGCTTTCATTATTACGACCTATGGGTAAATGTCTGTGGAGGGGGAGGAGGAACCGATTCATCATTTTCAATGACAACAATCCATTAAATCTGAAACACTGTTATAGTGTGTAAACTAGGCTTTAGATATATGAGTGCAAAAGACGTGGGACAGTTAATGATGACATGCACGAGTATCCGCAAACATGTATGAAAGCTGTCGTTGTCCTCGCTCATTGGCGCGGCGATAAATCGCTCGTCACTGGTGTGTGAGGACCTTTAATCTTAATATTTCTAAAAATGCAAGCAAGATATGTTACTGAACATAGTTTACAAAAGGATTACATATTCTTTACGATAGTGTATTCATGATAATGTATGGATAGCCTTTGATATGTTAAGGACACACTTGATATATGTAATACTTTTGTAAACTATGTTCAGTAACATATCTTGTTTGCATTTTTAGAAATATATATCACACACCGGTATATGCAGTAGAAAGTAATTAAAGGCATACAATCACAGTTGGCTGACCTAGAAAATGGTCAAACGAATGTCTGTCTGAGACAATCTACGTTTGATTTGTACACCCAAAAGTTGTTATTTACTCATGTACTTATTCCCCAACACTTAAATTTAATATTTTATATGAATTAATTCTACGGACTATTAATTATATTGTCTTTGATGCATCAACCGATATTGTAGGGAACGTAGCGGTATCGATATGCCTTCTGTCATACCACTTTTGCGTTATCTCCCTTTGCATTCGACTCGACCTATCGTGAGGTTGTACATTATATAGTGGAATTCCGTCTACCATACAGCGGTGGAAAGGTTTTGGGAAGTACAAATATTATTTTATGTATGTCAAGTGAATGTACTTTGCAGTTATACCCAAGAACTAGTCCAAAACAACCATACATATCTGTGATGTTATGCCTTTAACGTATTTCATTTGATATATTCTGAATACACAATGGTTATCTTTGTGCGCACTGTCAATGGGTACTTACAGATACGTTAATAACGTGTAGACACAGTCACAGAACAGTGATATTACTAAATAAGCTCGTAATTGTTTTACAAATTACAAGCAAAGAAACCTCACAACTGTTCCATAAGATTTACACCTCAGATTTTAGGAAATAATTGCCTGCTGGATTAAGCATCGACAGTGTTATTTATGGTATCTTCGATTGCCTCAAGCATGGAGAGGATTAATTAGGTATGTTATTCTAACGGCGTCTTGGTTTTAAACCCACCTGCATGTGCTAATTCATCATCTATACTTGTTTGCTTCAGGCTTTGACTCTGCCACACATACACACAGCCGTCCTGGAACACCTCGCCGAGAACGGATGTAAACCATTCAACTATAGATCGACACTTTCCTTTTCCAGAAAACAGTTTTCCTTTCCTCGGGTAAGCAACGCCAATGCATCTCACATAATCCTGTTACAGGTAAGAAGCAAAATTACTCCATCGGCAGAGTAAAAATATTGTCAAATGGTTGCACAACCGGATTAAGCTGTTAGGAATACATCTCTGATGCGGCGTTCGAGGTGCACCACAATTGTCATGCTAAACACACGTGAGGTTTATATATAACTATTTTTAATGGGCTGACACCACCGTCTGGTCTCGACTAGAAATGTAAGTGGGTAAGCGGAGTATGCTATACGTAAATGATGATCGGTGGGAGGGCCAACAGCGCGCTCCATCGATACGATAACGCCCTCTATTAGCGTATGCTAACACAGTCGTGAACGCAGACGTCTTCGTTCGAGATATCGAGTAATACAGTAGTTGGCTGTACGGATGCGTCGATTTCATTATGATAGTGACGCTTTGCAAATCAACGAAACAAGGGTTGAAAAACGGAAAAAATGCATTAATAAAGAATGGGAAAACATTCGTTCTAATGTGGCAGTGTGGTATCATGCAGGATCACGAGCTCTCGTGACTTGTACATGGAAGTACATACAGTACATATACAGTCAAACCCCGTTATACCGGACACTTCAGTTTTTGTTAAAATATGACCGGTAAGCGAATCAACCGGTTCATCGGATCAATCATTCATTGAGTTAAACTATATAGTAGGAAATCCGTAAAGATTAACAGTTGACCGGTAAGCGGAGAAACCGGTACAACGGAGACTGTTATAACGAGGTATGACTGTATATACACAAGACATCCACCAACAAACATGATACGGGACTGCTGAATATACATAGTGTGTTTTTTACTTAAAGGTAACTGCTAACTCATCATCTGATAATGCTAAATGCAATAGCCAGAGGTAACACTTAACCGGTGCGCCAGAGAGTTATTAATGTCTCCTTACTTTACATAGAAATCTCAACGCGAATGATTCATGTGATTTTTTTAAAGGCATACTATCACAGATATTTATGGCTGTTTTTGACTAGTCCTTAGCTACAGCTACAAACTACATTCACTTGACATACATGTTTGTACTTCCAAAAACCTTTCTACCACTGTATGGTAGGCAAAATTCAATTTCAACAAATTGTTTTGGAATTTGCTATTTATATAACAACCTGAACAATGTTAGTTTTGTGTCCTTCTTTGTATTAATGCAAGGGGACATTAAACTACAAAGACAAGATCATTTTTAGTCCTGACTAATAATTATTATAAAATATGAAATTTATTATAAATTTCAAGTGTTGGGGACTTAGTATACCAGTAAATAACAACTTTTGGGTGTACAAATCAAACGTAAATAGCCTCTGACAGAAATTCGTTCGGCCATTATCTAGGCCAATCAACCGTGATAGTATGCCTTTAACTATGCATATTGTCTAGTTATCGTCATCGTCTGTGTTCTACGGTTTACTTTTGTTGGCATGGTTTTTCATGCATTTTTCTTGCTTGTATGATTCATTGTATTAGGTCAATTTGTATTCGTCGCCTATGGATGAAATATTCCCGCTGCAACGTAAAGCAATAATTCAATCAATCAATCATTAAAAGTTTGCTATGAAATGCTAAAAACATAATCATGATGATAATGGAAAAGTTAACACATATACGTTTTCTTTTATATGAAAGAGTTTTTATCACGTCAAACAACGCAAAATTGACATAACAACATTTCAAGTTCAAGCTTTTAGAGTTGTACCGTATTTTTCCTGTAAATAGATATTAACGGCATAAGTTTAAATTACAATATTTTCAAGGTTTATGTCATTCAGTATTTATATGTATGTGTTTGTTTCGTTACAAGTTGTATATTCAGCAATTGCATTATAATGAACATGTTAACATTAATCATATTCTGTGTACTAAATGTAATCATAATCAAGTTGAAGAAGAATAGCATTTTCTATTAAGGGGTCCATTTAAAAAATAAATAATCGAAATTAACATTCATCCAACAAGTGAAAGTCTGTTGGTACTAAAATCTCTGTCAATCTTCCTTAGAAGAAATTAAGCACATTACATGCTCTCCTGACAGCGATAACACAACAGTCTGTGCTATACACTGTCACACTACGAGAGTTTTCGTGTGCAGCATTATACGGAATTGTATTGGTTACATGGGTGCAGGTTGCATAACGGCAACACCCAAAACGGTGCACGATATTCAATTTAGAAGCTATCAATTAACGATTGATATCGTCTAAATTCCAAACAGTAGACCT
>JAUTBQ010159436.1:0-12894 GCA_032361185.1 Lepetodrilus ovalis | reverse complement strand
TATGTTCCAGCATAGGATGTTCAAATATAGTAGTTTAAAATTCTTAATGGCATAATAGTTCATATTTTTTTCTTATTTGGTTAGCTATTGCACTTTCCGGAAAATGCTGTTGCCTCCCCTGAACATTTTCGATAAAATTATCTCCCTAATGTGCTGATCATATGAACATAGGATACAGAGAAATGTGCAGGTTATATGAACATAGGATATAGATAAATGTGCTGATCATATGAACATAGGATACAGAGAAATGTACAGGTTATATGAACATAGGATATAGATAAATGTGCTGATCATATGAACATAGGATACAGAGAAATGTGTAGGTGATATGAACATAGGATACATAGAAATGTGCTGGTCATATGAACATAGGATACAGAGAAATGTGCAGATTATATGAACATAGGATACAGAGAAATGTGTAGGTGATATGAACATAGGATACAGAAAATGTGCAGGTTATATGAACATGGCATAAAAAGAAATGCATACATGTCCATCTTCAGTAGCATGGTTCCCAGTCAACACACTGATCGTATCTTTATGAGAGTGATATTGGCTGCTCATCTAGTGAGATACGACTTTTAGGGTTGTCATTTTCTGGTAAAACCTATCATGAACATAGAACATTAGCTATTATCTATGAACTAACATAAAACTGCACTTTAATCCATCATCTACTGAAAACTCAACTATATGAATATTCCATAATGGATTAAATAACACATACACTTTCAAAGAAGATCAGTATGCAGAACTTTGGTTGAGATGGCATAAGTTTTCATTTACAAAAATGTCAATCCTCGCATATAGTGACATCCATATTGTTGATACAAACTTTAGCATTACTGGAGAAAAACAGTGGGCCTAATTTCATTCTGAGGTATGATTAACATCAGCTGCCAGTATGTTTTTAAACCGGCACATCCTAATTGTCTATACGAAGAAATGGCATGGAAAACAAGTCTATGAAAGAGGATAGCATATGTTTAAGTTTTCAAAACTGACAAACTGTTTATTTTAAACAACTTTTGCTCTTTTTTTTTAATGTCCATATCATGAAAAGAATAAATATTTTGAACATGCCACTCAAACAATGGTCTAAAGAAGCACACAGTATGGTAGTTTGTCTTTGTGTAGAATGTGTGCATGTAGGTCTACAAAGCAGATAATCATTCAACCCTTGCCAACAAATATGCTTTATCAGCAGGATCAGCAAGATCAAACAAATGTAGGGCTAGTCTTCTATATCCAATCTCAATCTTACTGAGGAAAACAGAAATAGCTCTCCTAAATACATTTTCATCAGCGTTATTTTCCCCACCGACAATATCTGACTTTTGCACACTTGATTGAGATTTTTTTCTATTTCTTATAGAAACTGTTTCATCTAGATTGTGAAAGTAGGGAATAAGGTCATTCTTGGAAGAATATACTAGAAAGTGTTTTGAGGATAAATTTATAATAGTTATTGAAAAATAATAACACCAAAATATCCATTAAATACATACAATCACATGTAGTTGACCTACATATAGGTCAGTTTTTCCTGAAAACATGTGCAATTGATTTGACTACATGAGTGCACTTTACAGCTAACTACTTCTTTCTTATGTGCTACTAATTAGCAGTATATTAATTTTTAATAATTCGATGAGAGAAGCAATAAATACTAGGGTATCTACTATGAGACCATTAGTAGTCATTGTGATCTCTTGTACATGGCTATTGGGTACGTATACTTACGAGAGCGTTACGATCTCACAGTGCATATGAAAGTGCTATGGTGTCACAGGTATTCTTTCACAAAGCTCTCTTATCCACTAAGAGACCATTGCAAATACACTAGTAAGCAAGCTAATACACCACTAAGCGAGCACTATGGTCTCTTAGTGGCTAAGAGAGCTTTGTGAAAGGATACCTTGGTTGATATGAGCTTCGAGAAATGACACCCTGTAGATCATAAACATAAAAGAAAAGCTGGGATAACTATGAATGGCAATGGAACAGATTAACAAGTCATAATACTTCGAATGATGGTTGAAAGTATTGAAATCAATATACATGTACCAATAACCGCTATGCTCTGCCATGAACATGCCTTCCGTTATTCTGATAACACTGCAATAACTGTTCTCACTATCTTGCATCATCGCAATTCACTTGTTTTGTGACGTTAGTTAACACCAAAGATTCCTTGTCTACCAGGTGTATTTCAATCTATACATCTCTGTCATTAATGAAGCGTGTCACAGTAGGACCGCTGAGCCATGACTAGTACAGATAAACCAACAATGATTTCAATTGTGCATCCTCAAATACATTTCTTTTTTAGCTGAAATTTTCTATCACCACAATATTGAGCAAGAGGAAGCATGCCACCCATAAACTAAGGGAATAGTCAGTAACAAAGTGGAAGACCTGTAGTGTCCATTGGGCTTTAATGAATCGGAGCTGGCTTGGAGAGCAAGGAGGAAAGCAGATCCGCAAGCAGGTTGATGAGAAATACCTATGTGGTTCGTCCCTACTGATAACAGCCCTGAGATGACATGGAGGGCAGCACCTTCAGTACCAGTTAGCTGGCTTCAATTGCTGGGCGTAAATGACCCTTGGAGAGATAGGTGTGTGTCTGCAGCAGTGCTGGCTCACTCTGGCCGAGGTAATTACAGAACACTGGACATTCAAGTGGAACATGAAGGCAGAGAAGCCGACAGATATCTGATGTTGACTGGAGATATCCTCTTCTCTATCATGATCTGTACTAGTAGTAGTCAATGTAGTGAAGAAACGCTAGACGTCTGGAATACTGTGGGCATTAAGCTATTTGATACTCCTTCAGGAACTGTGCCATCATTATAATGTCAACTGAACGCTAATGAAATGTGCTTGATAAAACTGATAAGCTACCAGAATAGATTGCACTGAATGTCTACATTTATTACCTCGCAAGAAACAGCATTACTATATTTATAACTACACTGATGCTTATATATGATATGATACAAGCTAAGTTTACTCATAACATTGAGTTAGGACTTGCTAGCAAGTAATCTTAGGTTTACAGAAAATCTTAGGTTTAGTATTACAGTTCATGGGTTTTTTTCATTTGATTTTTAATTAATAAATCCTTACATGAAGATAAGAAGAAATTAACCTTTCATCATGCTATATTAATAACAAAATATCAGTTTGGAATAGGCTCCAAGGATACTGGCAAAATAAATTGCCTCCCCATACCAATTACTATCAAGCGAATTTACCACAAAAACTGTACATATTCAAGGCCACAAATGTTAAACTAATATTTCACATGGCATGTAAAGCAAATACACAGCTAATGTTAGATTTACAAAACAAATACACGATTAATGACATTCCTATCAGCTGGCCAGTGAATGATGAAGCCATATGTGTACACATGGCTATGATCTGGAGGTGGTGGAGGTAGAGCCGGAGAGAGGGCAGATGGGCTGGAGCTAAGCCTTGTAGATCAGTGGCTAGGTATACTCTGATGATGTTTGACTTTGCGTCCATGGCACCTCATTAGGTCTCATTTCACAGTTGATAACAACAGTACAGGAATCTACTAACAGGAGCTGGGCGTAGTAAGTGTCATTTCTCCTCTGTAATTGGCCGGTCACTTGTTGATGGATCTAACACCACCTTGGCTTGGTGAATTACATCCCATAGACATCACTGGTCCAGTTAGTACTACTGCTGTATCCTCGCTGAATGGTTTCCGGGATTGAATATCATGCTTGCTACCCTTCAAACAGTACGTTTGAAATTAACTAGAAAAGCATCCCCTGAAAGGTAAAATCAAGTAAGGATGTAAAACAAAACAAACCATCCAGGATAAGCTGTCAATTCTGCTGACATGGCCCCAGTTTCTTGAAACAAACTTGTTAGAAGAGTTTGTTGTTAAAATAATATTAACTGATACACATTTTGGCCTGCATTCAGTTGGTGCAATAACAAAGATTGAAATTTTCTAAATGTATACTCAACAAAAGCATCAGTAACATCTTTGGACATTTGAAATTAGATTAATATTATTTTAACGATTAACAATTTTCAATTCATGTCCTCTTCAATAAATATTAGTCACATTGGAAGAAGAATGGCACCAGATTCTTCAAGTTGAAGGTTGAATATTTGATAGAAAGATTCCCCACAAAATACGTCACCCCTTACTTGTATACTTGTATTTACCATGATCTTGTTGACATTCTACTATATGTAGATGGTTTTGAATTGTAGAATTGTATCTCAATGTAAATTACACATGGGAAAGCCTAAAAGCAAATTGAAAGAAAAACACTTCAAACAGAATACCATACCATTGACATGCCAAGATTTTCCAAATATAAGTAGTTTACTCTCGCATTGACAGGAGTGCACCATGTTCATATGGGTTAAATATGTAAGCAGCCCTCTTTGGTTGGCTAAACAACAAACAAAAATGGTTAAAATGCTGATTGCACAACTGGAGATTCTAAAATTACAGTTTCCATCATCTTTGGCACCTGTCAGAACCTTGTCCACTTGGAAAATTCATTAAAGCAATTTACATCAGTTGCCATTTCTGAAGTCGTTGTTCTTTTCACTTTCAAAGTATATCCTCACTCAGCAGGAAGTTCTGTAGTAATAACTGTCTAAACTGATTAACATTTTCATTTATGAAAGCAAACAATTAAAACTGAATGTTTGCACATTAGCTTTTAGGAATCGATTTAACATGAAGTCTGTGCATCTCATCACACATGTTTAAAAGTTACAGTGAAAGAACCAAAATCCAAACCAAATTACTGATTGTAAAACCTAAAACCCTTCAAAACCAATTCTGTTTCACCACTAGTAGAACAGTATTTCATTTGTAATCAAGGTCAGGTCTGTTCAAATATGCATGAGCATGTTATACTAATGCTACTTGCCCACTTACACAATGTCAACCACGATGTTTCACGTTATCCATATCGTGTGTATGTAAGCTCGGCATAGTTCTTCATTAGGTCGCAACATATTCGTACTGAGCTACTTATGCAATCAGGGTACTTCGTGAGAGATCGTATATGTACTACGATTGGAAAAAAGGTTTTGAGCATGCTGAAAACTTTTGCACCTATCGTATGACATCGTGTTATTCACGTGTTATACTTGTGATGTGCTCGGTATTGCTCGTAGTTTGCTCGTAGTAAAAAATTTAACACGATTGACAGGATAGATACAAATTGTGTAGGATTGAAAGGAGCACAATACGTTAATGAAATGTGCATGATATGAGCTGAACACTTGCATGACACAACATAGTTATGACAGAAACAGGAGCTTAGTACAATAGTCACGTATTGAAAAGGAGCTTATGGTGAATACTAGGTGTTGTCACGTGAACACGCGCAAGTAGTGAAAAATACAGCCAAATGTAATTATTTAACTATTACTATAAATATTATTGATGATTGAGGAGTATAGTTTAGAGTAATATCGCCAAGAAAGCCACCTCGTAGGAAAGCAGGGAGAGGTACAAGACACTCACTGTTAATCAGTCCAAAGAAGGTCGATTGAGACAAGGAGAGGTCGCCCCAGACGAAGGAGAAGAGAACATCCTTACCCACACAGATCAAAGACCAGCCACAGTAGCCACAGACCCT
Organism: Lepetodrilus ovalis; assembly: GCA_032361185.1. Taxonomy (NCBI): domain Eukaryota; kingdom Metazoa; phylum Mollusca; class Gastropoda; order Lepetellida; family Lepetodrilidae; genus Lepetodrilus; species Lepetodrilus ovalis. Next base: position 7,240 of record JAUTBQ010159436.1, on the reverse strand, counting down.
CGGTGCTGAAAAATCACCCCGACACCCCAATGAGGAATAACATGCAGAAGAAGTGAGTGGGAGGATTTGAAGGAGGAAAATGACGATGATGGCACTGGTATTGTCATATCAACCCCTCGCACACTACATGCTAGAGTAAAATCTCACAAGGTCATAGGGACCACTCAGGAAGGTCACAGTCACCCCCAAGGACCCCCAAGAAACGAATCAAGTCAGATGTATTCTATATTTACGACCTACAGTGTTACAAGACATCATATATGCATACTAATATTATATGTGATCAAGGGGAGGCATATTATATACTAGTACCTACTATTTATTGGAGTATATTAGTGGAGTTCATCAGCAATAGAGGTTGAATTCAAAAGTTTGCAAATGCATTTTACTGTAGAAATACCTAACCAGCGGCCACCCCTACAGGTAGAAAGTGATTACATGTTCTGAATTTTGAGAGAAGAATGCATATTGATTTGGCAAGAAGACTATGGTTTTCAAACATTGGCAAAGAAATGTTATCCTGAGACAATGTTTATAGTGTGAAGGAAACAGCTTTAATTGAATGTAGTGTTAAATTTATGTTATCTACTTCCAGCTGATCAACTGTTAGCATGTACGACACGTATGCAAACCTACTATGTGAAGATTCCAGTATGGCTTGTACCCAGTACATCGTGACGAACTCGTAGAGATAGATCACTTTAACGTCATAGAAATATCGCACAGACCTCGTACACAACATGTGCAAAAATAGTCTTTATTGTGACACTTTCGTATTGAAATCGTACTGACATCGCAGAAATGTCATATCATATTGTTAGCAAGGTCCTGATATGATCGTATAACATCGTACAGTGTCTTGTGTTGTCTACCTTCTATGATATTTCACAGAATGTGATAAAGTCAGAGGTAAGATAATTTTGATTGATTGATTGAATTATTGCTTAACGTCGCAGCAGGAATATCTCACCCATAGGTAAGATTGTGCAAGTGGGTGGGTAGCATTAATTAGACTTCTATTATTTATAAGTGAACCCTAGTGTGATTAATTAGCACCTCCCTCAAATTCTGCTTCCCAACATCTAATAATAGTTGCTTTCCATGCCCTGAGGTCAGATATAAGTACTAAGACTGTCACGATTCGTCGATACATCGATGTACTGTCGTTTCTCTTCTAACATTGCGATATGTGATTTACTCTTCATGAATTGATTCTATTGTAGATTGATTCAAAAATATATGTTTACATTGATGCATTTAGATTTTTATTTCTAAAAGAACCCCATAAAACTATTAAATCTACTCTGATAATCTGTTTCATGGTCCAGTTTCCTGCAATTATTTAGGCATATCTTGTTTTATTCACAAAGCGTATTTATTAAAGTTTTCAGATTTTCACTTTGTTTCTTCATTATTTGTACTGTCCATAAAAAGAAATAACCTACACAGGCGAATATCTGTCATTTCAATGTTATTACACAAACACAGTTCCAAAGTTCCTAACAAACTATCCATGTATCGTGATATGTATCGTATCGTAACCTATAATATTGCGATACGTATCGTTTTGCGAGGTAGGCGTATTGTGGCATCCCTTAATATGTACGGTACTTATAAACTAAAATACTATACATCTGGCAACATTTCATGAATTACCCCACCAACTTAAACATGCACAACTAAAATTAGGGTAGTTTCTGGACTGTCCTAGACCACCATTAGACATGGGGGGAAGGGGGGGGGAAGAGAGAGAGAAACACTTTTGAAGGAGGAAGTAATAACAACTGGAGCTGGATCAGCAGCGATACAAGCGCCTGCGACTAGGGTTAAATCAAGGATCTGCTTAAAAAAACCATATGCTGCACAAGCTTATTTAATATGAAGCTGGCGCATATGGCAAAAGCAATCGTAATTGCAAAGACATTCATCAATGTTTTGCCAGCTTGCAATACCTGCTAATTAAACAGTAATCTAGGATTGAAACCACAATTGGTGATAAACACACCTGCAGGAACCAGCTCATATAGGAAGCAGAACATCCACGTCTGGCAGATCGTATAACTGTAACTAGCATTCAACATCAAAGGATGCTCAGTTGATAGCCAAAAGATGGCAAAGAGAGATTACTATCTGCTTTGTTTAGGTTCATACAAGCATGAAGAAAAAAAAGAGTTATTCATTTCCTAGTCAACGAATATTACAAACCCTCAGAATTGCAGACTGATTGATTGTCAAAAGTACGCTGTGCTGTGGGGTTCTAAAATGTGTGGTACAGTACCAAACTGCATGTTTCTAAACTATGTGGTTCTGAACTGTATATCTTTAAACTATGTGGTTCTGAACTGTATATCTTTAAACTATGTGGTTCAAATGGTTCTTAACTGATGTGGTTCTGGCTAAGCTACTATTCAGCCCTGTGACTGTGGTTCTGGCTAAGCTACTATTCAGCCCTGTGACTGGTTCTGGCTAAGCTACTATTCAGCCCTGTGACCTTCCTTCTTGGTCTGCATCTGACTCCACAACTGTCAAGGTTATATGTCATCACCAAACATTCCTGTTTCTTAATTGCCACAGATTTCAGCCATACTTCAGTTAGGCCCAGAACAGATGGCCAGATGGCTAAAACACACGCCAGCAGTATTATTTCAAAGTTCATATACCTTTCACCTGCCTAATCTAGGGAATTAAAACAACAGATTTCCTACAAGCTCTGGGTGTTGTAGAATTATTGTGGTAAAACATGCATATGGTGCACTATGAACAACACAAATAAATATGATTAAACTATGAATATATCAGAGCAAGAAACTTATTATTTATTAAAAACAAGGTTTATGTTAGAAATGAATGAGTCCTAATATAGAAAATATAATATACCAGTAGCTGCAGAGGATGTAAAATTAAATGTGAAGTTCATGAGCAATGATCAGTTGCAACATTTTATAACAGTTTCATATCTAAAAAAGAAAGACGAGAAAATAATTTTGTGTTTAGGTAGCATATTGTAGACTTACATGCAGTCTGGTCAGCTGTTCTTGTGCTACTTCATTATGTGTGTCATGTAACTTTCTCCAATCTAAGTACATTACTGTGAAATTGCCATCTCCTATAATAGGAAATTAGTAGTCCAGGGACCAGTAGACATAATTGGTTTGCAAGCATTAGTAGAAGCCCATCACGAGAGAGCTGGCACTGCAGTGTTCGTCATTCAAATGAACCTTCTGAAAGTGTGGCATCGTGCTGTGAGTAGGTAATACATATGTACCATTGTCACAATTAGAGCTGTCTACAGACCACGGCCACTGCACGGGATCCATTGTATCTATATGTAGAGATGAATTAATGCAATTAGTGAGTTCAGACTTTTATACCATTCTCAAACGGGTTTCTGCAATGCCTTGCTGACCTGTTTATGGTGGGAGGAGGAATTTCAACAATTATTTATTATGTTAAGACAAGAGCTATTGGTAGTACAGATGAACCAAGGACTTAATAACATAATTCCATTTCAATCCATATGAGAAATGTGGAAGTAGTTTTGACATTTTGAAAGTGAAAGTAGTGTTAATACATTTGGGTACTTAGTATACCCTTAATAATTCCAATCATTATAAGAAAATATTAATATAAAAAATAAAAATAAATTGGGGGGGGTAATTTACCTCAAAAATTAAACGGCAAAATGCTAAACAAACTTTATGGGCAACCAATGATACCCTGTAAGACGGTGGCTTTGAGTACTGGAGTGAGAACAGGACTGCAAGTACTCGGATGACTGTAGTTGATTTCACCATCAGCCTCAGCAGCATTCCTCTGTCATCTGCACCCAGTCCACCTCCACCGACCCTCACAGACCTATCTTACAACCTGTGTACAGGATAACCAGCTCCTTCTGCAAGGCACTGGATATACAATGAAACATGTGGGTGTGGGCTCTTCAGTCAACATACAAGATCCCCCTGTTCCTATTTGGATAACATTATCTATGGAGCATACTCTTGTGCTAGCCAAACTTGTGGCAAGTGGCGCAGACGGAAGGAAAATCCCTTGACACACACTGAAAGCATCTTGTCAGAAAGGAAGGAGATGAATAGAGAGATAGAGGTGGCCATGTTTGTAAAACTCCCATGTGAATGTTGGTGTCTTGTTTTCAGAGAAACCATAGATATCCCTTCACATCAGTGCATGTAAAGAGATGCTCTGGGCAAACAAACACTGGGGTAATTATGGCGGAAATGCTGCAAGTCTCAGCGTGCACCTGACATAAGTCACAGTCAGAAGTCTCCATGTGTCTATGTGTCTATTCTGAAGCCAATCTCAACATTCACTCTTATCCAGTTGGATCTTGGAGGGGCATGATGTGCTAAAATAATATATTGAATTCAAATAGGACAACATCATTCGTTGTTGTGTTTTGTCCTTTTCATAGAGAATGAACCCAGCTCTGTGATTACCAAACATGTTTTAGTACAATTTCATGCTCAATTCAAAAGTTCACAAATCCCCATATAAAATTTTAGCTTCAGCATGTAGTCATACTCAAAAGGTTTTGTAATCTCGGGATCCAATGGTGTATACAATATGTGGTGGGATTATGATACTGGTGACAATCAACAGTCAGAAGTATGCACAAAAATGAATGGTACTGACAGTGACACAGCATTTGCTAAAATCATGATTTACACTCAACAAAATAAATTAAAGGCCTGTGGATATTTTGTACAGAAGCTTTCTACTAAATTTCGGAGCTCAGGTTGAGGAATGTGATGGCATTCTTCCAATGCAACTTCTTGAAGAATACCTGGGGCCTGTAGACGATTGGAAATCCTTTGTTGTTAGAATAACATAAAGCTAAAATAATATATCAAAAAAGGTTACTGGTCCTTAATTAATATTGTTGAGTATATATTACAATATTCCAAGAGACTGAGCAAAATACAGTTTGTTGAAAAATAGTAATATATAGATTTGTCACACTTTGGTCACACTGGTCACTTGACAAACATACACAAAATGAATCATTACTTACAAAGTCAATGAATTGGTGGAGATACATAAAGATAATAAATGTGAAAGTACCACTTCTTTACAGAAACAGATACATCTAAATTCACATTGATATCTGTATGCCATGTTTGAGAGAAAAGTTCTTGAAAGAAAATGCAAATAACTGTACTTTTATTGGCCACGTTGAAATCCCCAGCTTTCAAAACAATTCCTGGGAACAAAAGCTGGTATTCAAACTGTACATGTCAGCTGTCAATTAAAGGCAGGAAGTGTAGATGTACAACATCAGATTCCTTGAGAGAAAAACTAAGAAATCCTTCTCAAGATAGATAATCAAATTCCTATGCTGTGGGAATTCAACTGTTTGAGAAAGCAGGCCCCCCTTCTGCACCCCGGTGGTAGTGTTACTATAGGCATGACTCTATGTTAGACTCTCATGCGGTGGTAGTGTTACTATACAGTGTATAGGCATGACTATGTTAGACTCTCATGCGGTGGTAGTGTTACTATACAGTGTATAGGCATGACTCTATGTTAGACTCTCATGCGGTGGTAGTGTTACTATACAAGTGTATAGGCATGACTCTATGTAGAGGTCCTGTAGAGGTTACGCTAATAACTAAAAAGAATTTAAATGATCATATTTATTTCATTGTAATCTTCAACACGTACAAATTTACATGAGCATCCCGGCATGTTGCTTCCTCAATTGTAATAGTAGGCAGTTGTCTACCAAATAATAATGTTAAGAAAAATGTTAAGAAATAATAATGTTAAGAACTGTAAGAAATCATCTAGACATAGAGGCCATCCTTCTAGTTATAGCAGCAGGTTACTGATGTAATCATTACAAACTCTGGTAGCTCAGACATTTTTGTGCTGACAGAATATGCTTTGCCCTTCCAACCTTTTCCCTCCATGTTTTTCTCATTTCCCCATAAAACATTGTACAAAAACTAGTCAGAGCTTATCAAGGGAGACGAAAAAAATAATCGTTTCAATGACAGAAGACGCAGGGTGCAAACCAAATGTGCACCAATAACTTTTCAACTTTTTGTACATACTCGCTCAAGTTTTAAATAAAAGTACAGATCTAAGCAAAATGAAATCTTGCCATATTTTTTAAAACGTAACTGTGGTGCAGTATCACTGAATCCTGCATTTTACAAATACATTCAATATCATGAAAATAATTCATTCCTTACTACTTAGACATCATATCATATTTTCCTTTTATTTACAGGTGGAGAGACATAGCATTGGATATAAAAGGATTTAAATTAAACGACTGCAAAACCCAATTGGAAAATTACTTTGAAAGGTAAGATCTTAACTACATTCTAAAACATGATAATCAAATAGTCCATAAATCATACATATTTAAATTAGACACAGCACGTGTGAAATTGTTACCCAAATCTGTTCACCATGTGTAAAAGTGTAACTTACACTATATAAAAAAAGTACATATGCAAGCATGAAATCTTCTGTACACGCTTGCATAACGTAAGAAAATAAACATAGAAAGGTAGCATATTTACTTTTACATTTTGTGTAACCAATGTGCACATCCAAGGCTGTGTGGTCTGCGATGATAATCAGGTACAGACTGCTTTTCTGAAAACTTCAGTCATGCACGTCTTCTAATGCATTTTTATATGGCAACCAAATCACATTATTGATCACAAAATAATATCTGCATAATGAGTGAGATACAGCCTCTCTTCAAATGATCATTTTAGATTATTGGAAATAAATTTAGAATTTCAAGGTGAGAAAATCTGTACAGTAATTGTATTGATGTATTTTATTAAAATGGAGATAGGCGTATGCCAAGGTTGACTTTTAACAGCTTCCAACAAGATTTGTACAATTTGGTCTTAGCAGCATGTAATTTCCAATCCATATGTGCAGATCTGGTTGCAGTTACTTGCCTAAGAAGAAGTCATAAATATATCACTTACATATTTTTTTGGTATGTGGCTACACAAATACATAGTATATTACTAATTAGATAATATTTTTTCGGTGGACTATATCTACTTACCATATGCCAAGGGCGGCAGATATTTGCAGGGATTGCTAAAGTGTCAGGAGTTAATTTAGGAAATGTGAGGTGAACATACCAAGAATACTAAAATTTGTTCTTAATGTTAATGTGTTTGTTTGTTTGTGTGTGTGTGTGTGTGTGTGTGTGTGTGTGTGTGTGTGTGTGTGTGTGTGTGTGTGTGTG
>JAUTBQ010159425.1:0-12899 GCA_032361185.1 Lepetodrilus ovalis | reverse complement strand
TCTCTCTCTCTCTCTCTCTCTCTCTCTCTCTCTCTCTCTCTCTCTCTCTCTCTCTCTCTCACACACACACACACAACTCGTGTCTCCTCTGATTCAGACTGTCAAAATACACTATCGTGTGGGGCTGCAATGGTATTTTGCCTGGCATACAGTGGTGGAAAGGGTCTTTGGAAGTACATTCATGATTTCATATAAGTCAAGTGAATGTACTTTGCAGCTGTAGCTAAGAACTAGTCCAAAACAACCATAAAGGTCTGTGATAGTATGCCTTTAACATCACCGCATATGTTGATGGCCAACGTTAATATGTGGAAAACCACAAACCATCAGCTACTCACTCCCACCCCTTCCCCTCTCTTTCTCTCTATCTCCTCCCTCCTCTCTCTCATCTCCCTACCCCCTCTCTCTCTTTCTTTCTCTCTCTCCTCCCTCCTCTCTTTCTCTCTCATCTCCCTCCCCTGCCCCTCTCTCTCTCTTTCTCTCTCTCTCTCATCTCCCTCTCGCTCTCTTTCTCACCAGTTCTAAGTATTCTATTCAATTCAGCTCATGTATACGAATGTATACGTTCCAGCTAAAACTATTGAAACTTCTCTAGCATGATGCCATGAATATGCATACATTTACTACTTGTACTCGTATTATTTATGGAATATATTGATATCCTTCAAGGCGACTAGAAGGTGACGTTACCAGTTAATGAAACTGCTCGATGACCACTTGTTGCTTTGATCTCGCCGCAGCAGTTCCTGGTCGTATAAATCTATGCTACAGGGCGATCCTGTTTAATACCATCGCGAGCTATTCATACAAATACCTTGTGGTTTAATTTGGAAATTGTTATATATCTTTGCTCGTGTGATGGGTCGTGTATCGATTATGGTCATTCCATCTCATACGCGACATGCATAAAGTAAGAGAAATCAATAAAACTAGTTATAATAGAGATTTCCACTGTGTCTATTCCATCGGAGAAAACGTCTATGTTTACAATACCACATTAACTATATATCTCTCCTAAATACGGCATTGTCGTCTTCTTTTGTTCTCTTTTCAGCAATAAATGTTCACACCGTTGCTAACAAAATAATCTGACCTTGCTTTACAATATACGGCTGTATGTGCGCGCATGCGTACAATGCCAACCGGAAGTCAGAATCCCTACATGCTTGCAATGCTGTCTCCTCTTTCTCTGAGAAAGCTTTTTAGATAAGTGCGTACTGCTATTGTTGCAAGACTTGTATTCGACCGTGGAAGGAGAATGCTGTCAAACATACGAATGATCTACGTATTTTTCCATTACTATAATACGCGTGGATGGTTTTTATAGCTTGTTCTTAAAAAGGTGAGGTCTTATGTGCTCACGCTGAAGACCCCAAAGTGATGTTTCTTAACAACTAAGAAGTTGTGTGTTGTATAGCTTCGTAAGGTCATGCACACATTTCCGTTGTTAATTAGACGTCTTACGGTGCTAGTGATTGGCAGGTGGATATGAACCATAAAATGTAATTTATTTTTTTCCCAAACAGTTTTCTGCGTTTTACAAGAACGATGCATCCATCATGTTGTATACACTGATGAAAACTGGGATAAGTCGTATTTATACCAGAAAAAGACAATCTGCTTAATTGTAACCAGATTTAAACCAGATTCCATTCACATTCCAACATTGATTGCAACATAATAAGTATATGACATGCACCATTTAACTGATTGTTTATTTTTAGACTTGGTCACGCTAAGAAGAAAAACGAAAATATATTACTTATGAAGATATATAATGTAGTATAAGAACGAAAAGGAACCGGTTGTATCGTTAAATGAAGTTACATCGTGCAATGGTCATAATTATATGTTGAGAGATATAGAGACAGTTATGCGCGCTAAGTTATTATTTGTATATACATGTATGACACTAATTACTCGTCTTTATTATTGGTACAAACATGTATAACACTAATTACTCCCCTGAGCTCATTTTCGTCAGATTTCACGTTGACAAGTTGAAATATTTTTTTTTATAATTGCACTTTCCATAATACTGATATATTACGCGCCTTGGGCATATACTTTGTGTATGGATGCAAATGTACTATTATTGTTATTAGTAGTATTGGTAATACATGTCTTTGTACTCGTGTATGTGTGTGTGCGCGTGTGTGTGTGTGTGTGTGTGTGTGTTTGTTTGTGTGTGTGTGTGTGTGTGCGTGCGTGCGTGTGTCTGTCTGTCTGTATGTATGTCTGTCTGTCTGTCTGGGTGGGTGGGTGTGTATAATATGCGTGCGTGTGTGTGTGCGTGCGTGTGTCTGTTTGTCTGCCTGCCTGCCTGTGTGTGTATGTGTGTCTATGCGTGCGTGTTTGTATGTTTCTGTGTCTGTCTGTGTATATGCGTGTGTGTGTGTGTGTTTGTGTGTGCGCGCGCGTGTGTGTGAGTGGTGTGTGTGTACGTGCGTGCGTGCGTGTGTGCCTCTGCGTGCATGCATATATGTGTTTATGTGATATTATATTTCCGTAAGTAAACATTCAGAACGTTATATCTTGATCTTCTATCTTCCAGGTACGATAATATCAGCATTCTCCGTTCTGTGTGGTGCCAAAACAAGGATAGACAAGCCAGCGAAAGCATTCGGATTGAACATTATAGCTGCACTCCTACAAATGGCGTCATTTATCATCATAGTCGGATGGGTATGGAGCATAATCTGGGGCATGAACTTTGTCCAAATTGCAAGTGAGTACAGCTTTTATTAATATCCAGAAGATAATGACAGTTTGCATCCATATTTTCAGCAATGGAAGTCCTGGTACCATGAATGTATGATTTGTAACAATGATTGTAATTGTTGTAAACTAGTAAATGGTATTGTTTCTTTTAAAAAAATATTTGGAGCAACGATTGAGAATTAATTCGCCGAGACTGACAAATTTAATTGTTGTATGTGACGTGTAAGTGTGAATGTATATTATTTTAATAGTACTTTTTTCCCTAATTTTTTTATTTTTTATTTAAATTTCCTATTGGTCGTTGTCACAACAGGGTATCATTTCTCGTAGCTATCTTATCCACTTAAGAGACCATAGCGCTCTCGTAAGTGCACGAACGCCATGTATTAGAGTTCGCTACGAGAGTGCTTCGAGAAACGATACCTAGATTGTCATCACCTTGCCATCACATTTATAACGATATAGTACCATGTCTACATTTACGTCAACATCCAAGGACAAACCCCGAGTAGCAATTTTGTCTTCCGGTGACGTCACCAGTTGGTACAGACGAGCCTTGATATACCTCGAAATAGAAAATAGAAATCCTCATTCTGATTGATGTCGTGTTTTCCGCGTCATCGTCAGCAAGGAACGCGGTTAAAATATTCACACCTCTAGCTTGTTATGTAATACTGTATCTAAAACCTTGTTAAGTCAATTGAACATTATTACTGTTGTTGTTGTTGTTATCATTATTATTATTATTATTATTATTATTATTATTATTATTATTATTATTATTATTATTATTATTATATTATTATTATTAATACTAATAAGATTGAAGTTCTGCTATTGTGCATGCAGGCCACTATTACATGATATATGTTCTCCTTCACCCTGGACACACATCAGTTACAATTGTTCACTACTAAACTTGCTATCATGCTAACATTGTATCAGTGATTCTTACCAAACCTGGCAGAGATGATTCCAGCCATCAGGAGAATAATGGAGAAATACGACGACTGAGGATCTGCCAGACAGTCCTGCACTGACGGCGCAGTCATCGCCATGGTAACATTATCACCCGGTATTATGACAAACGGCACCGACACACCCAGCGCCATGGGCACCGCCGTTGCCATGGAGACGTCCAGTACGGAAGGGGTGGTGGCAGTCGGTGTACAGTTGAGCAGAGACGTGTTGGACTGGTAGTGGTCTCTCAGGAAGTAGTCCGGCTCGAAGGGACTTCCGGGCATCCAGACGGCCACCACACACACACTCAGGCAGGAGATCTGGGCGGCAAGGGCGAATAACCCCGTCCTCTCCAGACCCACACACCTCCGTAAGGCAGGGTAAGCCAGAGTTCCGATGATGCCGATGACTGCTCCAGCTCCCTGGAACGCCCCCAGGATGGCCTCCGATATACCCTGGTTGTAGGCATAGCCTGGGGACAGTGGTCATAGGGATGTGCTGACTATCATACGAGAATGACTGACACAGTATCACTGTAAGTCACTGAGGACTGTAATACTAAAATGTATACGTGGCTCAATATTTTATTAGATACTTAATAGAAACATTTCCTACAACTTAACAATTACTGCTTGAACTAAAATAAAGGAACTTCAAACTAACATTAAGATATCAACACTGTCATATTCTAAAAATATGTATAACATTCTAGAAAAACAAAGTAGATACAATTGTTAAATAAAGCTCTAAATTGCTGGAGTCTGTAATGAAAATTTATCAGGCATTTAGAAATATTTCTAAAATTGTTGAAGAATCTCTCATGCCTTTTATTCTGAGTGTTTATTTTTACCCATCTTGTACCTGTAGTGATGTTGTCAAATCCCAGGACCGTCATATACAGACAGGCGAGTCCGAGTCCAGCCCTCGCCACGTCGTACTGCATGTACGTCCTCCAGCCCGTGAACAGGATGACAAAACTAGAGAAGATCTTCTGTAAGCACCTCCCACAGCAGGATTGTTGCTCTTGTGCTTCCTGCTTCTCATCACTGTCGGCTTCTACAGTGATGCCAGGTTCTGAGGCAGAGTTATCTTTCCTTAGTACCAGGCCGTCTGCTACCTCTGGGCTAGTCTTGTCTTTGCTGTCTTTTCCATCGTTGTCTGCAGACTGCACCATGTCCGACTCCTCCAGACTAGTCTTCTTCTCTGGTTTTACTTCCACCTCATAGTCTGATAAGTCTGCCTTCCCGACTTTGTCCAGATCTACAGGCACTTCTTCAGCCTCTGCGACTTCTAAGGCTTTTTCTTCTTTAAGAAAACAAATATTAAACATGTGGCAGTCAATATATCTGGGCAGATTAGAAACCTAGGATTGTAATAACGTGCAGAATAGTCTATTTGAGACATCACCTGTTTGTAACATTTACAGTTTTCATGTCTCATAGTGTTCATGGATGCACAATTATTAGAATGAATATTCATTTGGACTGGATTGTATCATTTCACTTTCAGCAGTCATTTTCAGATCAAATGGGTAACAGAATACCATCTATCTTAACCCTCTCCATGCTCGAGGCATCCGGAGATGCTCTATGGAGTTGTGGACATGCCTAATCCAGCAGGGAGAGGGTTAAACATATTAAAGGTACCACTGATACTTGACAATATTCCTCCAATGAGAACCTACTGTCAGCTTTGGTCCAGTCTTTCTTCTTCTTGAGAGCGGGCACAGTGTTGTAGACCTTCCAGATGAGGTAATACTCCAGGAACACGGTCACCAGATTCCAGCCGCCGATGAACACGGCCCCGATACGCAGCTCCGCGAAGTACATGATCTGACCGGTGGCTATTGGCGCCAGGATCTTAGTAGCCAGGTCAATCCTCCTCAGAGTGGCAGTAACACCTGGAAGTCCATGTGACATATATAATAAGTCACCGATACTTGAAATATAGTTCTAGTACAGAGAATGCATAGGAAATGCTTTATACCACATGGCTACAATCAAACACAAGCTCTGACACAATCAATTATTGTATTGCATACTCTGTAGGGAGTTGAGAGGGTAAGTAAGTACACACTGATATGTTGATCAGGATCGTCCTGTATGAAACAACGTAACTCTAATGTACATGTAACGTTACGTCCAGCCGTAGTAAGGGTGTAGTCTATGGCTAATAGTAAGATTGAATTTAATATGCATATGACTTGGCATGAATTTGGCACATGATAAAATATATATTAATATTTTATTCTGATTATTATGTATTATGAGTAGAAGGAAAGTAGTATGGTTACTAACTGGCCAACATGTCGCGGTCCTTGCCGCAGATCTCCACGATCCAGTCGCGCTCCACAGCGATTACGCGGGCCACGGAGAACAGATTGGACGCGATGGCCAGCGTGATGATAACAGCGAAGGACAATTTCTCCAGCCAGCCATCCCACATCTCCTTGACGATGTCGCGGTACGTGATGTGTGCGAAGATGACCGCGGCACACAGGATGACGAACACGTTCTGGAGGACCAAAGAGAGCTGAGCAGCTATGGAAGAAAAACTTATTTATTGGTACTGCAAGGTATATTTCGATCAAAAGATGCCTTTCTGTAACAGCTTGAGGTGGAGGTTGTTTTGGCTGTAGAACCTACCCTTGAGTCTGGGGGTGGTGTCCACCCAGTCCCCTATCAGGGCACCCAGCAGCAGAATAGAGATCCCCATCGCCAGACCGTACGACGCCGTCAGTTGTAGCGAGTCTGGCGAGATGTCGATCAGAAACAGAGCCACACCAAAAGCCCACATTCGGTCGCCCTGACGAAAACATAATTTGTATATTGATATTATTTATATATTGCAATTATATTTGATGGCTTGTGAAATTTTACAGTTAGTTACTCTGATAAACCAAACATGCACGAACTTACACCTGACAAAGACTATTTTCAATATGGGTTAAGGTTGAAGAAAACTGATAAAGTACCAGTACCATATTTGTGGTGTTTATGGGGAATTACCTTTTTTTGTGTATGGTGTTGAAATGCATTGTCCCCTCGATATAACACTGAAGTTGGGGTCCATGACATGGTACCCCCCGCGTTATAGTACCTGCCTTATATGATATTACAGGGAAATAATGAAAATAGAAATGGCATCCACGTCTGACCCTGCATTATATCCGAATCCGTGGTGCATCGGGCCGTGTTATATCGAGGGAGCACTGTACTTCATCATATCTGATGTCACCTAGAAGGTGCAGTGTTATTAAAGTCACCACTGCTCAATAGCAATAACCTACTGTATTTCAGTACGATGTATGTAACATATATGTCTCACCCACTGCTCAATAGCAATAAACTACTGTATTTGAGTATGACGTATGTATTATATATGTCTCACCCATGCTGACAAGAAATGACTGCAGTAGACCAGGAAATTAGTCCCAGTGAATAACTTCTTCACCTTACCTAAAATACACAACAGCAACCACTGTAGGACGCATACAATACATACATTAATAATAATCATCAGTTTGAATTTTACTGTTCAATATGAGAAAATAGGTACAGACACTACCACTGTATCAGGCAGCTTTCCTATTTTGAAATATTGAAAAAAACACCACTATAACATAATATTATATTGATCATGTTTTTCATGTTAAAAATGCACACAATAATGAAGAGAAAAACTAAAATATATCAGAGAAAGGATATTTTAACACACATAATTATAAACAGATATAAATAATTCCCTCCACGACAAAGAGGAACAACTTTGAATCACTTTATACTTCCGGTCTGTGTTCAAATCCCAGTGTAGCCTGCTTAGTTAGCTTAACACCGTTTACCCCGTGTTGGAAATGTTTGACATGGCAAGGCTTTTGATGAAGAACTTAAGACCGGCGATTCGGCATGTTGAGTAAATATAGTGTTTGCTAAATATCACTTCGGGGCTTTGTGTTTACAGCCATGTCAAAGTAAGAGAAACATTGTCAGATTACTTTCAAACATAAATCTACATGGAAGTAATTGCAAGTTACTGTCTTAGTAAATGTTAAAGAACAAATTTCTATTAAATGTATAAAAATCATTCACGTTTTTATAAAACATAAAACAGTGCAACAGAGAAGAGTGGAATTAGATATTAACCAAAACATAAAAAGTTGTTCAAAGTATATTTTATAATATATAGCATAAATATTAGACTAATTTGCAAATAAATCAATTAAAAAGGAAGCTTACCATAAACAGTTAATGTATTACATTGTATTTTAAAGTCAAAAGGCATTTTGTTGACATAGGGTCAGTGATTCACAAATATTGAATATAAAATATAATTAAATGAAAGCACTCACTAGTACGACTTGTGATTTTATCAATTCTAGACAATGTTTTATGACTTTGAGATTCATCGTCTGGCGGTCCAGAAATATCCACAGAGACAAAAAATGATGGATCTTTGGAGCTTTCAGAGACAGTTTCAGATCTGACGCTGCCAGGAGTTTGCAGAGGTTTCCTGTTAGAAGCACCGACAGAAAGACCAGGTTCCAGAGAAACACCACCGTCACCAGTGTCACAATAAACAGGGTTATCGTATCCCTTTCCGAACCCTGATCCCTCCAACACAGGATGGTTGTGCTCCATTCTGTCTCTACTCCATAAGCACGGCTAATGCCACAATGACATTACAAGCATCTCAAAGTAAACTGTGACTAAACGCATATGTGATCCGAGTCCATGGCTCGAAGGTGTGCTGTAGGATGTACGGGGGGGATGTGCTTGGGGGATGTGACGAGGGGTGTGACAATGTTTGTGATGGACATATCAGAGGCTCACAATGGGCGAGACTAAACCAAAGACAAACCTGTGCAAATACGCTGACCACAGGATGTATTGAATGGGAAAACTACTATACTGCAATTTGAAAGTTCTAGGTAATATCAATAATAATTGATATTAATAATCAATAAATATATGTAACCTAAACAATAATAGACCCTCGAGTAACAACAAATGATCCATGTTAAAAATAATCATCTTAAGACTATCTGTCGTTTTACTTTCTTTATAGCACATTTGAAGAGTACCACCTCATCATCTAACACTTGAATAAATATGGGTATCAATAAATGCTTATTTGTTTATTAATGTAATTGATGATGCCACAAATCAATCACAAAACAAAGTATCATAGTATAGAGGAATACCCCCTGTCTTGAGCCCCAGTGAGTTCTAGCCAGACATGACTTGTCATAGTGCCCTGCCCTTGATGAGCCTCCCTAGCATGCAGTGGCATGAGTGTAGTCATTCTCAGCCCTGATCTCAGTGTCGTAATGTATTCACTGTCACACATCTACCCTTATATAACCCTACCCTTATATAACCACCCCAGTAGTGTACCTGTCTCCAATCTCTCCAGCAGCTTCCTTGTTCTTTCTACTCAAAGTGTAAACTGTACGCAACAGGTATGAGTAACATGATTAACCCTCTCCCTACTGCAGGCAACCAGAGATGCCTTAATCAGTAGTGTATGTGCATAATCCAGCAGGGAGAGGGTAATATATTCCTTATTTCACTTTTTAATATTTTCATTATCACACTCATTGTTATTAGATCTAACATACAACTTTCTCGGAGAACTATGATCATGATCCAATAGCCTACAATATTATCGCATTAAATGTTTGGACGGGAGAATTACTCTATAATACTAGAGTTGTGAAACAGGGAGCTTAGTTAATAAACATGTTCATGAAGACTTAGGTTTTAAGTCTAAGATATTGTTGGCTTATATAATTTGTTAGATGATGGTTGATGTATTTTTTAGTTTTTGTAATTGTGATCATATATGCCTTATTAATCTACAAACAAAAAGTGGTGGAGATTGAGAGATGCTTAATTGTTGTTAAAGTAAAATCAAATTGTGGAATCACGACTTACAAGTTACATGCCATCTTATGTGTTAGTGTATGGCAAGTGTAAAGAGAAGGCAGGGAGATCCATGCTTTCCACCTTTTCCCAGAAATGTAATACTGTATGAATGAACACACGCAATAATATAATGTAAACAATATTTTTAAAGTAGCAATATCGGGCTGTGGTCATTAATTTGATATTTGAGTTTGAGGTAGAGTTTGGAATGTTTTTCTCGCAGTAGGCGATTGAAGATTGAAACTGGCCAGTTTTTGAAAGTCGCATGATCTAATATGATCTAAATTAATAAAGATTCAATATTACCGTGAATAATTACATGTTTTATTCGGATCGCAGTGTGTTTTCAATAATCATATACCATCTTACCCATGTCACCATGTGGACATCTGGTTTAATGCGACTAAAGGTCACATATTGATATCAATAAAACAAACAAAGTAGGATAGCTTTGAGAGAAGAGATTAGAGAAACGTAAACATTAGAGTGATGTCCCCTGATTCCACGTTGGTTCCTTCGGATCGATCCAAATAAAGCTTCTGTATTATATCCATAGATCTAGACATCTATACATTTTTTTCTTCTTTCTATTTATGTTTTCCAGTATAATCTAGTCCTATTGAATAATAACGAATTAATATCACTATTTTACTATCACGGTTGATTGGCCTAGATAATGGCCAAACGAATTTCTGTCTGAGACTAAAAGGTCCATAAAATCCTCCACACTGTGACTCAAGAGATATGATAATAAGAATTTTAAATTGCAAACTCTCTTTAGTTCTTGAATAATGCTTATTCAAGAATTTTAAACTCTCAGGACCATTTCGTTATGATGTCAGGGATCCTAGACTTTCATTTGTCCGCTGTATAGGTCAATGCACCTTGATAGTATGCCTTTAATAGTTTATTGCAAAAGATAACAACAAATTAAGAATGCAAAACAACTGTAAACACTAGATCCCATCAACTCCAGGTGACTCTTATAGATAACTCTAAACATTAAACATGGATTTGTAACTATGAAAGATAACAGAATCAAAATTAGTAAAGTATATAATATTTATTTCTGAGGTCAACATTACTACAAATTCATTCATATTGGAAGCATGATAAGTAAAAGAATAAATCAAAAATATGAATTCATGTACTATATCATGTACAAAATAATTTCATAGGTAATAATATCCATCACAACATCTATAAAAAAAATATCTTGGAATGATTCACAGCTGCAAGACATCGGTAGTTCAATAAAACATGTTTGTAGACAAAATAAATGCATATACTGTAGTTTCAGATTAAAATACAGTTGACAACCAAATACATAGAAGTTAACTAACTTTGATTACATGCATTAATCATAATAAAACCAATAGTCTTCAATATACCAATATACTAATTTGAGAGCATTCCGATTCCTAAACACCAAGCAAATTTTTTTTCAAAATGCTATTTTCAGGCTGTTTTTCAAAGTTAAATACAATACCCCATCGATATAACATGGTTCGATAAACAGTGGATTCGGATATAAGGCGGAGTCAGACGTGGATTTTTCGTTATTTCCCTGCAATATCGTATAAGGCAGGTACTATAACGCGGGGTGTATGTCATGGACCCCAACTTCAGCGTTATATCCAGGGGACACTGTACTAGCATACCGAAAATACAAGATTATATTTGATAGAATAACCAGTGTTTCTAGATGATTACTGCATCTCCATATCATACTTACATCAGGGACATGTTGCTCAGAACAGTTGTAGCTGAAAATAAATGTTAAAGACGTGCTGTCAAATGTAAGTCTGGCTGCATGACCACTCTTGTCACTACAATAGATTTAGCTAGCCATGTTCTCAGAGACTGTAATGATGCAATTTGTCATGCAATGGACTTAGACTTGTAGCAATTCCTATAAAAAAAAAGTAGATTTGTCTCCATAATGCTTATGCTATCTGCTATATGAAGACTGCATTACATAATGATTAGATATTTTAGTAGTCATCCATACAGGCAAATATTGTAAACTGGTTGATATATGAAAAATTGTAGTAAAAGGTGTAAATGTGCTCCAAATATATAAAAAAAAAAAAAAGAAGTGTGTGAACTCATCCACGCTCCTTAGATATGTATGTTACCATGGTTACTGTTGTACGATCTGAATATGAGTATTCAAACAATAATGAAGTGGTCTGAGTATTCTTCGGGCAATCTAATTAAAATCAGATCTCGTTTCATTCCTTTAACATTTTGACATTTGTTTTTGGCTAAATGCTGAGTGTGCAATTATCAGGGTATCTTTCACAAAGGTCTCTTATCTACTAAGAGACCATAGCACTTTCTTAGCAGTGAGTGAGTGAATATGGAGTTTAACGTCGCTGCGGGAATCTTTCACCCATTTGCGACCTCTCTTAGCAGTGCATTAGCTATCCACAAAGAGAGCGCTATGGTAGTGGATAAGAGAGCTTCGCGAAAGGATACCCTGGATACTAAATCAAGAGGCGATAACTCTTAACAGAATAAATAAGTAGAACTTAAAGTGGTTATGGAAATTTGTGCAGAATAAGAAGTAATAGTTCAATCTTGTTAATGTGTTTGAGAAGTGAATTGTAACTAGACCTATATGTCTGAGAACTATAACTTATAAGACAGAACTGTCTATAACAGTGTCAATACAGGATACATAGAAAAGCGGTACAATTCAGGCAATGAACATATAGTTGCAAAATATCAATGCTGAAGGTGTTCTAAAATGTACATAGCAAAACTCCACCCCATCACCATTTGCATAGACAGATCACATGATTGGATGACTAGTTGAACAATTAAAAAATGGTACAAAATATTTAAGGCACAGCCATGTTTTGTTTGCCTTGGACATCACATTTGACACGATAAATATGGATATATCTCCATAATACCTACATATATTAGCTTTGAAATGTCTGATTACTGTCAGAGACACTTACTATATAATTATAGAACAATTTAATTACAAAATAAATATTTGATATATCTCAGAAACGTGAATTCTTGATTGTGGAAGGTAAGTATATGGGGTTCATAACAGAAATCTAACTGTGAGTGTGACCTACAGTGTACCCACACCAGCCTGCCTGACATTACAATGAAATGCTATACCTGTACTGTCTGTATGACAAGCACCAAACATAGGCTCGGGGGAATACTCCGGGATTCGTTCAAGATCCAATACATTTGAATACACAATACAATACGCTACTTGTCTTGGCTGAACGGGGTTGTAGGAAATATGAACAGGAAACGAGTCTTCGC
>JAUTBQ010159414.1:0-12899 GCA_032361185.1 Lepetodrilus ovalis | reverse complement strand
TCGATGCATGTGATAAAAGAACACACACATGCATAGAATGGAAGAAAAGGGAGGGGGGTGCGGGCGGAAATCATACCCTAAATGTTTGTGAGTATGACCATGACGAACGGACTTGCAGAATAATATTCAGTTAAAAAATATGTCTTCGTGTGTTTGCCTATATATTATTATGTATATTTTCGGTTCAACATCTGTACAAGACAACATTTATTTTTAGATTTAGCCTAGGCTCCGTATGTTTGTAAACACTGTGACTGTCCCTCGATATAGGGAAAGAAAATGAACGGACAACGTTGTAAAATGTTGTTTAAAGAAAGTAGATAGGTTCAATAGTCATTAGTGTCTCTAGAAAACATATTAGACGTACATTTCTATGTACACCTGCACCATGGTTCTACTGCAGTGAAAATATCACCACTGATCTGTGATTAGGCACACTTGTCAACAAAGTTTTCCCGCCATATTTCTCTTCCTTATAAAACACAATTTGATTGGTCCAACGGAACGGATGTTCTATTCACTGCGATACTACAACATGTCTGCGCCCACCTTCAGCTGATAAACACATGTTTGTTCGAATCTGTATTTGTCTATAGTTAAATCGTCCTTATGAGGAAAAAGTAAATGCTGACGTAGAGTGTAAGTATACTGCAAGTATACTGCAATTAGCTGTTTAAACTAAAGCTATCAGAAATTATCAGCTGATTACGAAAATATCACGAAAACGTGGGCTGAACACTGCTGAACACAGGTGTGTATGTTTATCTGTTTATCAGCTGCTACTACCCAATGACACTACCCGGCCATAAACATGGCCTAAGGTGCCTGGCACAAATACACATGTAATATTCCAATATTTGTGACGGGCACCTGTAGACTGAGTGATCAGCTGGTGATGTCTAGCTCGGGCAAAGCCAAAGGTGGAGATGGTCACCTGCTGATCACCGCACTCTAGGCCATATTTATCAGTTTATGGCCGGGTAGTGTCATTGCTTCACTTTTGTTACTAAATGTGGTAGAATCTCTGTTGCAAATGATATCATCTGCACAATAACAGTACTTGAATTTCACGATGTGACAAACCAGTCCACACCCATTAGTTTGTTCACTCTTGTTGTGCATTGCGTTTTTTATCCCAGATCTTTTCGACCCCCACCCCATCATTTAATTTATATTTTAAATCGATATATATATATTTTTTTTTACATAGATATAGATACTAGGGAATATCTTTAACAGCAGCTGTTTGAGTCTTTTTGCCCCAGTAACCAAACAGATGACCACACCGATTCTCGGATTCGAACCCGAGTTGCTGGATTGTGAGTCCAACGCACTACCGAATGAGCCAAAAGGTTAATCCTACTGGCTGAGACCAGTACCAGCATCTGGTATCACACCCGGCTACATTCTCCGCCCCACCACCCCCCCCCCCCCCCCCTCACACCTCCACATGGTGACTCGTCCTCGGGTTATAATTCAGTCACTTCATTCTGAGCCACCAGGGATCTAGGAACTTTCAGAGAGACATTCACCAAGACAACTCCATTGAAACAGGGCCATGTCGATCATGCAATTCAAACCCGAGTTGCTGGATTGTGAGCCCAATGCTCTACCAACTGAGCCAAAGGGGTAACCCCGCTGGCCAAGACCACACCCACAACAAAGTTTTCCCAGAAACATATTATTTTGGTACAAAAGTACTGTATCACTTAATTCTCCGTATATAACTTAATTATCAATTTATCAGTATTCATGAAACTTCTTGACACATAATACCTAAGGGCAACATAATTAATTTAACTTTCAATTTAATTTGTTGATATTTTGATATTTCAGTTTTGTTGTTTGCATCGAACCATGGGCACATTCAGAGTTCACCACATCAGATTCTTTGACTACAAACCAAAGGCCATTCACTGTCTGGCGTACAGCAAGGAAATAAAGAAATTAGCTCTATCTAGGTATGTAGACTTACCGCAGGCAACTCGGTCTTCGCTATGTTCAACAGCGAGTCAATATAAACATAACTGAGTTTTAACATGTTTAGATGATCATGATAGTTTTTATTGTTTTTCCTGTTTCAGGTCAGATGGATCACTAGAAATTTGGAGTGAAAATGACAACTGGTATCAGGAAAGGGTGAGTGAAGATTTAGTTCTGGTTTTA
The DNA here is from genome assembly GCA_032361185.1 of Lepetodrilus ovalis. NCBI lineage: Eukaryota > Metazoa > Mollusca > Gastropoda > Lepetellida > Lepetodrilidae > Lepetodrilus > Lepetodrilus ovalis. Next base: position 10,733 of record JAUTBQ010159414.1, on the reverse strand, counting down.
GTGGTAATCATCTTACAAATTTTGGGGTTCGTGATAGCATAGTGGAAGCTCGTCAGACTCTGGAACCAAAGATCATGAGTTCAAACCTGCATTGGAGATCCTACACGTATGTCAGTCTGCAGAAGTTGCACCCTAGTCACAGATGTAGCTAGGATAGGATGTAATGTCAGTACTGTCACACAGGACTGTGTTCTCAGGTTTACTGCAACACTCAGCGCTACAGGTGTTGCAGGTCTCTGCTGTAAACTGACAAACCCTGATACGTGCGTAATAAGTTTGAAAACATCTCTACACCCCCACACATACAAACATACACTAAATATTACTCCCATCCATCTTGCGCAAATGTAAGAGTTTCATATCAGATTTAGGTAAACCAATCATCTAACCATATTATTTACAAGTAAATGACTGATGGAGAATATATTTGATTACATGAGGCTACAGCTCTTAGAAATGTGAGAGTTAACCAGTTAACTGCACTCGGTCATCAATATGTGATAACCATGATAACATGGACCAATACTGAATTCTTGTATCTGATCACTTAATCCCAGATTAATGCCTTCACACTCCATGCCACTTTAACATTTTGTGCTTAAATGTCGTTCAATTTCAAGTGTCTCGAATGATTGATAATTTCTGATCTGAGGTCTGAAGAGAAAATACTTTTATAAATGTTGAAAATATTGCTTTTCCAATACTGTGATTCGTAAACATGTCAATAAATGAATTTTTTTTATTTCCAGATCATCCCTGGTAGTGGGGATAGGTCAGTGGAGGCCATCTTGTGGCAAGGGAGACGACTGTTCACTGCAGGACTAGATGGAGAAGTAACTGAATATGATTTGGTCAAACTTCAGCCAATGGTAATCATTATGAAATATTTTACACTGCATTGAAATTAACATAATTTAATAGGGTGTTGGGGAGATGGGCTATCCTCCCTCAAATAAATACCAGTATGTAAAATTCCATCACTACAGTACTTGAGAATATTGTTAGCTATAACTATTATAACGATAAAACTGGTTCAAGCAACGAGACTTGCATTTTTAGGGTTGAACAAATTTAATTTACAACTATTGCAGGCAACAACTGGTTTGAGCAATGGGCCCCTGCACTTTATTGAAACTAAATTTAACGGTTGATTTCTTTCAGCACTCTGCGTTCTCGCACGCCGGACCCATTTGGTGTCTGACCCAGAACGCTGCCGGAAACATACTGGCTGTAAGTACAGAATGATATGAATACAGAGAGATACAGTGGACCCCGTTTATCCGGACTTTGGATATCCGGTTCCTTTGCTATCGTCACAGTTTTTTTACTGTGAAGCATATATCAGTCTTCCTATATAAATGAGTCAGACATCCGGAAATTCACATGATTTTACCGTGAACGCAACCGTCCGGATAAATGGGGGTCGACTGTAGACAACTGCCAACAGACAGGCTGGTGCTACTGCAATGCTATATCATTGGACTTCACTACAAAAAGTCCTGAGTTTGAACCTACTTTGGGAACCTGGCATCAATGCTCAAAAAAGTTGGTTCCATTGTGGTTTTTGCTGTCTATACTGTGGCAGTACCAACCATTGTTTGCAGGTTTATTGCAACATTCAGCGCTGTCCGCTGCAATAAATCGCTCACTCACTCATTCACCTGTATATTGCAGGTTTCTTCATGCTATAAACTGACAAGCCATGATAGAAATTAAATTGAAAGTGGCTCTAAGCCCCAGTAAAATTAAATGTTTTTGATCTGAAAAAGCCAATAAAATTTCTGCCAAATTTCTTTAGATCATTTTTTATTTTAACATATTTTCATTTGTTTTCTTTGTTGTAGGCTGGAACGGAGCAAGGCTGTGTTGTGTTGTTCGACATTGCGATGGACAACTTGCAGTACCTGAGAGCATTCGACAAACAGGAGGGTAAGTGCACCAGTCAGTCTTGTCCGTATAAATCCAAGGGGAGATAATTTAATCTGCTACTTTCCTTTTCACAGATTTTCTTACTAAAATTCAGTCATCTATGTATATTTTGTACAAGATTAATGTCTGGGTTTACCTTTCCCTACTGGATTCATATTATCAATAAATGTTTTTGGTTGCCATTTATGGTCGACCAGAATGAAGATGGTTAATAAACATTTTCCATGTAGTTGAGGGAAAGTAGAGTTATCTCTCCCTTTTTATTCGTACCCCTGTCCCTGCTTTATCAATTATAGACACTACTTTGTAAGGCATCTCTTGTAGTGCCTCCAATGGGAAGAAGGTTAAATGTTATTGCTTTATCAAGTTTAACCCATTCCCTGCTAAAAAAAATATTAAAAAAATAAGGACTGTCTGTTTCCAACTATGTTTGCTTCCAGATGGAATAAGGTAAAGTGTAATTATTTTTGTTGAGAAATCACGTTTTACAATTCCCCATTCAGGGAGGATCTTGTCTATAGACTGGCACGGCGGGGAGAATGTCATTGTGACAGGTGGTGTGGACAACATTCGTCTGTGGAGCGCCAATTCTGGCCACGCCGTCCAGCGTTTGACCATCGGCCGAGAAGAGGTGCGGAAGGAGACGATAGTGTGGTGTGTCGCGGTCACCAGGTGAGAGTGATACATATGTCACGTTGACATTAGACACCAATATCATGCCGACATTAGACACCAATATTATGTTGACATTAGACACTAAAATTATGTTGACATTATACACTAATATCATGTTGACATTAGATACCAATACTAGTAGCATGTTGATATTAGACACCAATATCATACCGATTTTAGACTCCAATATCATGCCGATATTAGACACCAATATCATGCCGACATTAGATACCAATATTATGTCGACATTAGATACCAATATTATGTTGACATTAGACACCAATATTATGTTGACATTAGACACTAGTATTGTGTTGACATTAGACACTAATATCATGTTGACATTAGATACCAATACTAGTAGCATGTTGACATTAGACACTAATATCATGTTGACATTAGATACCAATACTAGTAGCATGTTGACGTTAGGCACCAATATCATGTCGCCATCAGACTCCAATATTATGTCAACATTAGACACCAATATTATGTCGACATTAGACACCAATATCATGTCGACATTAGATACCAACATTATGTCGACATTAAACACCAATTTAATGTCATCATAGTACTGTAGCAATGCAGTTATCATCCTTGGTCCATCATTACCACCTGCCATTAACTGACATAAATCATCACATTGTCATTAGACACTGTTGGTAGAATAGCATTTCTGACTGATGTATCTACTCAATAGGGATCACGTTTTATTAAAAGCTACTATATTCTGGTTGCTGTTATTATATAAGGTTTTAGCCTATGTGTACACTGGTATGGCTTCTGTGTACAGTGATGGTATTTCTGTATACAGTGATATGACTGTCATCAGTGGAGACTCAAGAGGGAAGACATGTTTCTGGAATGGCAAGAACGGAATCTTGATCAAGGTAACAGATCGTGGAGCTTCTACATTTCCACTTTTGTCCTATTTAGTCAATTTCATAAATTCTCAAAAAGAAAGAAATTGGTGTTTTTATTAAATGGAATGAAAGATTCCTTGTGATTTGAACTATTTATATTTCTGGTGCATTATTTCTGCTTGAGAACCATATTTAAATGACACTGTCACCCTGAATATGTCATCATGTGGATACTAGATTTAATTTTCATTGTATTTTTCAGAGTTTTCAAAGCCACAAAGCTGATGTTCTGTCACTGTCACTACATCAGGTATTAATTAATGGATATTCACTTTCATTTCTCTGCCAATCAATAATAATTATATGCCATTGCAAGTACTATGGTGTTTAATTTACTGAAAGTGTTTGACCATTTGAATTTTTAATAAAATAAGAAAAAAATAGTATTTCCATCTGGTGGGAATTTACATTAGGTACTGGTATACATGATAGTACATTGAATGTAAATTATTGAAATAATACTAAATTTGAATTACACCAAGAGATAAATAGAGGATGACATTTCACATATCCAACAGAAAGTTTTTACAATTAAGTTGTTCAGATGGTAACTTCCAAGACTGCTCTGTTTCTCCAGAAAGAAGACAGCGTGTTCACAGTCGGAGCTGAGCCGACCATTGTCCAGTTCAGGAAGGTCCCGTCGTGCGGGGGAGGTGATCACACTGTGGGGAAATGGGTCCGGTCAGTGGTGTGTTCCAGCCACACGCATGACATCCGTGCCATCGTTTCCACCGGTCAGACTGTCATCACAGGAGGTGAGCCGAGATGTACATGGTCAAGGGGAGATAATAAATTAGTTTTGGCAGAGTTATATCCCCTTTGACTAGCCGATTAATGTCTGCTTTTGAACTATTTTCTATGGTTTCTGTAAGTAATTCCTTTAGGAAACATAGCATAATGATATTCCCACAGAAAGCCCAAGCAACTCATTCACTCACCTTACTGTATATTTAAGAAATGCATAATTTGTTATTTATTTATTTTTGAATTGGGGTTGTAGAGCCATTTTGAAGATTCATTCACTTATATCATGACTGTCAGTTTATCGCTGGGCAGGAGGAAACCTGCAGCTGTTGAACATGTGTAGCACTGAATGTTGCAGTAAACCTGCGAGCACTGGCGGGTACTCACAGACCAAGGAATACTGCATGAAGTTAATATATGAACCTAGCCGTGACGTTTGTATTATTACCACTGGTTTCAGGTGTAGATACTAACCTTGTCTTCCATCACTTCGGGGGATCGATCCAGCAGAAGGGGAGGAAAGTGCCTGGGATGCCCCATGTAAGGTCATAAGTCAATGAGCTGTCAATCATTAATAACTGGAAAGTTGACCTATAGTAAATCCACATTTATATAGCACAAATATCCAGAATAGCTGCTCAAATACACTTTGGGGAAATGTGTAAACAAGGATGATCCATACACTTCACTAAAGAAGATTACTAGCTACAGTGTCCCCTCGATATAACGCTTAAGTTGGGGTCCATGACATACCCCTGCGTTATAGTACGATATTACGGGGAAATAACGAAAATAAAAATGGGATCCACGTTTGACCCTGCATTATATCCGAATCCACAGTGCATTGGACTGTGTTATATCGAAGGGACACTGTATTTAGTAGGGCAGCTAACTTTTTCCTATTGGCTTGTGTGGCTGGTTAATTTCCCAGCAAAGCTGACTGGTGATCTTGTTGTCGTGGCAGCATGTGACATAGTACTTGTTTGTGTTTACTAGCGGTCGCTGGTACAAATGGCAAAGAAAGCTGGCCTAGTGATGTTGCAGTACCCACGCTTCCTGGAAGTATGGAGGCTCGGCAGTACCAACAGAACATCAAGTAAGTATGGTGATACATTTGTGAGAATTATTATTTAAGTTCGTACAATATTACAATAAAAATATACGGGAATGTTGTTCTCGAAATGTTTTTTTTTTTAAATATCAGTGTTAGTGGTCCATAAAATATCTCTGAGGTGATGCTGTTTGCATGTTTTAACGTTAATAGTATACAATGAGTATTTTATATAGAGATATCCAGGTAGTAAGTAGTTTGAGCTCGTAGTGGTTTATAGAAGGGAAAGAAAATATGGAGTCGATGGACTCGATGCATTCGTAAACCGATTTGCTGTAATTTTGCTAATAATTCGTTCAGCCAGCCACTACTTTGTAGAAAAGTAACATTGTGTATTGTATTGTAGTGTAGTATATAGCGTAGTGTAGAGAAATGTAGTGACCACTGAACACATCCCAGGAATATATCTGGACTATCAAAGAATTCATGAAAAATAATTAAACCAGCTTTGAGGAAATTTTGTGTTGTATTGTGTATGCAGGATAGTGTAATATTTTAATACATATCTATGTTTCAATATATTGTATATACCTGTTTAGTTTACTCTCTTGGTAAATATGAGTGATAATTTCAGGTGTGCAAGGAGAAATCCTCCCTCTGGACTCGAAACCATTGAAACTGATTCAGCTGAAGGCAAAGATCGGAGACTGTATCATCTGTAGTGCTATTTCTGCTGATGGTTCACTGATTGCGTACTCAGACGAGAGAAGCATACGTGTGTACAGTCTCGACGTGGTGAGTAGCTGGTGTGTGTCGTGCAGACATGGCCATTTTCCGCAAATCTGCGGAAGTCTGTCGATATATTTGTCCAGGGGTCCATTTATTTGCACTGGACGTGGCTTGGGGGCCAGCATTCTCCAGACCCTGGGCTTGTTATCAACTGAAATCACCATCGTCTGTCGCCATGCCTGGTCATGTAGGGTAATTTGAGGGCATGGTAATGAAGAAAACTATGCTATCAATTTTTGTTTATATTTCTCACATTAGAATTTGAAATGAAAGACTAGTCTAAATTAATGACAAAATTATGTAATTTTTATTGTACATAATTTTTGGTCCTAATTTAAGTGTATTAATTTAAGTAGATCTTGATCTAAGTATATAGAATAATTCCCCATTTACAATAATATTTATGCTTCCACTATTGAAATTATTTAGGAGTTATCCTTTCTTTTAGATGGAATCGGGTGTTCTACAACCTAGAGTCAGTTTGACACGGATCAAACAATTAGACGAAGATATTGCCTCTGCTCACATAATGACCTTCACCTGCGACAACAAACTTGTCACAGCAACATGTACAGCAGCTGTCCAGGTCATGGAGGTCAAGGTCATGGAGAACACGGAGGTCAAAGACGCAGATGTAGAGAAAGTATCAGTCCAACTTATCCACACATTTCCGCCTCAAGTAAAATGTGAGTCTTATTTTCTATATCTATGTCTACTGAGAAATGTCGTCGCCTATGGGCGCAATATTACCGCTGTGACGTAAAGTAATAATTCAATCAACTGAGAAATTATGTTTTCGACTCTGAAGTTGTGTCTCTGTGGAAATTTCATATCCAATATTTTTTTTATCGGAGTGAATATCATAATAATTTTATGTGGGGTGGGTATAGACATCACAATTACCGTAGGCTGGTTGAAGTCTTACAAGCTGATATGTGAAAAAGTAAATTTTTAATGGCAGCAATATAAAAAACGTTGTCATTCTACATGCCATAATACAATAGGCTGGATTTTATAACTAATTTATTCAGTCAATATCATGGAAATGTCACTCATGGTTGTACAACATACTGCAGTGTTAGAAAGCAAGAAAATAATGAGGAGGTCTTTCTTCATAGGCCCAATGGTAATGATGGTCACAAATACCATTAACATTGCAGATTTTCAAATGCCCCCAGGACACCCTTCAGGTTTGAACACTGTACTAGGACATTAACATTAGCTTGTACGTGACTCTGCTTGTGTTCTATGCAGCCCCTGATGCTATACACCTGCTGTGTGCGTCCCACGATGGAGTGTACGCCGCGGTGGCCGACCACAACTGTCGAGTCCAAGTCCACAACATCAACACAAAGCAGGTCTGTCCTGTATCATAGCCACCTGCATGAGCACCAGTCACATCACGATTTCAGTTATTTCCACCTTTTTTTAAGTCTGTCCTACAGACAAGAGTGTGAAGGACTGGTTGGAAGTTTTGGTAATTGTCGGGTCCCAAGATTGCGACCTTTTTTTAGTACTATTTCTTCACAAATCCCCATATATTAATTATTTGACCTTGTGCATGAACTTGTACTCGGAAAGTTTCGTAATCTCCCGGCTATGATGTCATCCTTCGTTGCACCAGCTAAATTAAAGATCACTGTGCTTTGTGATGTTGGTAATGGTTGACCAATACTCCATTGAATACTAGTACTATATTTCTCTAACATTCATAGCTTACCGTATTAAAACTTTCTAGACATGACCAATTCACCTTATACTTTCATCACTGCATCATGAACATTTTTACCACTACATGTAAGCCATAATATTCGTGAAACGAGATTGAAAGCCCAATTCCCAAAATAATCAAATGCTAAATACTATAAATCTGTTAAAATGCTGTACAATGTTTCAGTCCTGTCAGGTTCCCGCCCACAAGAAGCAGGCCTGTGCCATGGTGTTCTCTGCGGACTCCAGACAGCTCTGCATCGTGTTCTGCGACAGTTCCGTCTCCGAATACGTCGTCAACTTGGCCAGCGGCACGACGACTCTGAGCCTGAGCGATTGGAGTCGCGGGAACAGCGACTGCCTACAGCAGCTGTGGAAAAGAAGGAGGACCATAGCGACTCAGATCTCACCAAACCCTGGCAACCCAGACCAGTACTTCATACACGACGACGACTCTTTCTGTATTCTGGATAGATCCAAGGTAGAATGACATTTGTTTGTTTGTTTTCACCAAAGACAATAGAACCAATGTTGTGTTAATTTGTTTGGGAGTGGGTAGTAGCGCAATTGTAGATTGTCTTGGACTTAAAAGAGCCAAAGGCCCTGGGTTCAACTCCCATCTCAGAAGTCCGGCATCGATGTTCGTGAAAGTTAACTATCTGACGTGGCAATGCAATTATCCTAGGTCCTTTAGTATCAGCTTCGTCGCAAATGGGTGAAAGATTCCCGCAGCAATGTTAAACTCCATGATCACTCATTAGTACCAGCTTGTGCTTGCAGGTTTACGTAAAACATTTAGCACTATGAATGTTGAGGGTGTATATCTGACCCACAACTATGTCGTCGCCTGTGGGTGAGATATTCCCACTGCGACGTAAAGCACTAATTCATTCATTCATTAAGCCATGATATATTTGAAAGAATCTTGAAAGCTGCTCTAAACTTTCAAATATTTCGTATTCATGACATTTTATGAACGTTATTTTTGTTGTTATCCAGGGTATCGTTTCTCAAAGCTCTCTTATCCACAATGAGACCATAGCGCTCTCGTAAGTGCATGAATGCCATGTATTAGACATTGCTACGAGAGTGCTTATGGTCTCATAGTAGATAAGCCAGCTTCGAGTGACGGTACCCAGTTTCATTCATTATGTGGAAATACTGTTCTCAGATCGTGCACAGAAATGTGAAGAGGAAACAAAGTACGAAAACCCCTCGCTCTGCTCTGACAGTCTGCTCTAAATACAAGGTACGGGGAATGTCACTTGGGCCATGTTCAGCCTGCATTACATTTCACTACACAGTACGTGGTAGGCTTTAACGAGTCCGTAACAAAATAGCAGCAAACAATTTTAATCTGCATGCATTCCATTCGTTACATGCTTTGGGTTTTCCAACAAAACACTACAGGGTAAACTTGAGGGTCCGTCGGGCCAGCAAAATTTTAAGTGATAATGACATTCGGTTGGCTTCTGGGCCAGCTGATTTTGAACAGGGCCAGTAGAAATTAAAAGTTACTGGCCCGGTTGGCCAGTGGCCATAACACTAAAGTTTCTAACACTGAGTCAGACCCCGTTTTACCGGACACTTCCGTTTTTGTTAATATCTTATCTTTAAGCAAAACAACCGGATCATCGGAATAATCAGTCATCGAGTTAATCTACATAGTAGCCTAGTAGGAAATCCGTAATGATTAAAAGTTGACTGGTAGGAGGAGAAACAGGTACAACGGAGACTGTTATAACGGTGTCCGACTGTTCTATGTAATAATCGTCGCCTATGGGTGAAATATTCCCGCCACGACGTTAAGCAATAATTCAATCAAAACTATGTAATAAACAGTAGTGCAGGCTGAATATATCCATGCTATCTGTAATCTTAGTACACTATGTTATACAAAATATGAATACTAAACCCTTTTTATACTTGTAATATTTAACAGTTGACATTGGAAAATTTCAGTTGTACAATTTTTGTGTCTTGTTCATTGGGAAAAACATCACTAATTCAAATCGCACCTAAAAAAAACAACCCAGAAACTATTGTATTTCCATGTATTTTGTTTGTTTCAGCACTTATTGCATCTGGAGCCTCTGAGCGAGGACTGGCTCGTGGCCGTAGAACAAACCCCAGTTGCCATCACAGACTCGCTACCCACAACGCTCAAACAGAAAAAGTTTGGAACGTAACATCCTGTGTCTGGAATAGAGACTGGAATGCGGGCAATGTTTGTCAATATGAAATACACAATGTCAATAAATACCTTATTATACTTTGATGTTGGAAATTATTATGGCCTAATGCTAATTTTGCTTATTGCTTGGAACCTGTCTTGCTTTTTTTTTTAAATTGAGGTTTATACCCTCTCTCAAGATTTTTTCACTTATGTCACAGTTTATCCGTTTAGGACACAAGGAAATCCACATCTGTAGCCCTTGTACGGTTGTGGTCCAGTCTGGGTGCGATGCAGATGATAATCGGATACAAGTAATTTCACTACAAGTGTTTCCCTTATTCTGATTCATGACATTGTGTGGTGTGGCATGCAGACACGCATATGGTTGCAGGTGTCATTTTTTTACTCCTCCATGTAGCGAATCCAGCCAGACCATTGCATGCTAATTTTAGCTTCCCCAGATAATTATGGTATTTACCTAGTTATAATATGATGATCAAAAAATACTATGTCAATATCTATTTTGTATACACTTAAAAAAATAATTGATATACACTTAGAATATATATTTGACATAAACTTGACATAATGTCCCAAAGAAAATTAAAATACAGCCGCCATTTTTGTCCATTGGAAATCTGTCGATTATTTCTCATGAATCTACAGTTTTCTGTTCATTATCATTTAAGAATGTACAATTTTGTAATGCATTATTTGAGATTGTGTGGACTTG
>JAUTBQ010159403.1:0-12900 GCA_032361185.1 Lepetodrilus ovalis | reverse complement strand
AATATAACCATTGTGTTATCAGTGTTACAAAAAGCTATATGTATATAGTCAGAATATAACCATTGTGTTATCAGTGTCACAAAAAGTTATATGCATATAGTCAGAATATAACCATTGTGTTACAAAAAGCTATATGCATATAGTCAGAATATAACCATTGTGTTGTCAGTGCAGTCAGTGCACTACAGCTACATGTATTCTGTATGAATGTTACCCGGAATTGAATAGTCATGTCACACAATGGCACAAACCTGTATATAAATACACCCACCATTATACTACATACATTATTATTGGAACACCACTGTGATAATGGCTGAACGATATTGCTGTAGTAGACATGTATACCTAAGAATAGAATGGTAACGGTATACTATATAGAATACCCTTATAGTAGAGCCTTGAGTAAATTAGGTATAAAGCAAGTTTGCTTTTTCACTGTTTTTTCCTATATTGTATTGCCTAAATTATAAGTTTTTCAAATTGTAAGAAAGTTTATATTTAAAGAATTGTTTGAGACATATTTGATGAGAGAATATCTCTGTATACCGGTACAATACATTATATATAAAAATCATACATCATAAATCAACTCTTTTCCTTCCACATTTATGTCATCTTCAAAGTAAAGTTAAGAACAGGTTCATGAATTAAAGTTTCATACATCTTGACAAGATGATATTCAATGACTGGCATTTCTGATGTGTTTATTGGAACAAAGTACACTACTACAGTTGTTCAGTTTAATTGCATTGCTTCAAATTTTGAGAAAGTATTTCAAAAGCATTTAGAAAAGTAGTCCATTGATATATTTTGACTTAATGAGGCAATAATATAGTTATGTTGAATTAAATAATAGTAGGATCTGACATGTATACTCAAAGAACAAGAGCAAGTAGGATGAATTTAATTATGGTAATATTGTTTGAACAGGAAAGTTTTGAGTTTAACACCATGCATGTAATCAATAATTAACCTACATTAGAAACCTATGGCCAGCTTACCTAGAGTACAATGTTATTGTTTGCATAGCTAGCTAACTTCTCACATTTACTTCAATTACCTAATTAAATCCAGGATAATCTTCAGGGATTGTCTTTTTTTCTTTCTTGTTGTATTAATTAGGTTAATTGTCTGAAACGCATTATGAGCTTATCTGAAGCAGGAGACTTGACTGTCAACCCAAGTTGCAATGCTTCAGTTGAGAAATTCCTTTAAGCAGACATCAATGTGAGGATATTTGTACCGAAAATCATTCTCCAAAATTGTTACAATCTCACAAACTTATTTGACCCTCTCCATGCTGCAGGCAAACAGAGATGCCCAAGCTGCAGGGTATGTATGTGTGTAATCCAGCAGGGAAAGGGTTAAGCAGACTTGAGGACAGGTGTACTGAGAGGTCATGTCCCTAGGGGCTCTGATTGTCTACAGGGGGGAGAAGGTTAATTTTCTTCCCATTTGAGGAAAACATTTATGAATCTTTCCTGTGTCAATGATTGATGTTGTTCCCAGACATCCATACTCGTATGACGAAGTTCTCATGGGGTTTCGTCACAAAATGGACTGCATCTTATAACAATAACTCATTCATTCTTAATACTAAATTAATTCTCATTCTTATGATGTTATTTGATTCTCAATGAAATTGATATCTTTCAACCACAATGGGATATCTTTCAACCACAATGGAATATTTCTTCGTCTTGTTTTCTTCCACGAGTTTGTATTACAATGTTACTGAAGCATACCTGTATGAGATGGAATTATGAATGTAAACCTGGCACCTTAACTGGCAGCTTGTGTTGTATACTCCCCAGGGAGTTGAGAAAGCAAAATGTGTGTATACCAGTATTGGTAACAAAATATAAATAATGCATCAGTAATTTATAATTTGAAGGCATTTGTAAAAAATACTACTCGTAAATAAGTCATGGATACTCACAAAAAAATAAAATAAAAAATAAAAAATTCAACAAAAATAAGATAATGATCAAGTTGTAAATAGGATGTGGAAAGAGAACCAAAATGTGAAAAATTTATAATAATAATAGTAAAATACCAAAGAGCTAAGTTTTGGCACTGAAAACAATGGACATCATATTCCGACCTCAGATATTGTGCCAAGGCCTGTAATACCTTCAGTCCATCACAGCATCCAGGGTCACGTCTGTGATTGCCTCTGTTATGTCAGGTTCCTGTTGGGCACAGATGACTGCTAAGCTCTCCTCTCTACATTAGTAGAATGAACCCAGTTTTCCTCACATCAACAATACGCATATTGCTGGTCAATAACCATCCTAGTACTGTCCCTCGTAACAGTCGGAGATCAATGCCGCTAATTAACGGAGATAATCTGTTTATATTGGGGCGTGACTTCATCAATGTGTTGGTGGACTAAAAACACATAACAACCAAATGATGATTGAAAAAAAGGCTATTTTTTTTTTTGGTCATCAGGTGATATATATCGATTTCAGAGGCTTAGGATGAACATTTCGTACTTTGGATGACGATTTGTGTCGGCAATGGTTGTGATAATATATGTATGACATACAGATTCATAAAATGATGGATTTATGTTAAAAAAATATTCATTATTTTATTTTATGTGTTAGATCTGCTTTTCAAAATCATTTCACTCATATGTACCTTAAGCCCTGGCTGGAACTGATGAACTAAGGATGGTAGAAGCACTACAGCGTCTCCTATCAATGGGTAGCTTCCACAATATCCAAGTAACTGAGACGGGTTTGAACTCGGGACCTTTGGATCCATAGGTCAATGAGCTACCAAAGTGTTACTGCAGACCAATACCATGAAGAGGAAGTTTACAATTACATGTTTTGTCGTTAAATATTAACGATTTGTTCCACAGATTACTTGTCAGCTTACGTTAGATCAATGATCTTGTGTCATGGGTGGCTAATTTTACATTGTTTATGTTGCAGTTCATAAACAGGAAGTCCACCAGAACAAATGGGCTGATGACACTTTGCACGCATATTAATAATAATAATAATAATTTTATTTTAATATTTTTTTGTAATGGGGTTTAGAGTTGCTTTCACTACCAAGCCGGCACATCGCGATATACGATGTCGATACAATGTTGAATCGATGTTTAAACATCATCAGTGACGTTGTGATGTGAAATCAACGTCAGTTCGACATTGTATCGACATCGTATGTCGTGATGTGCCGGCTGAGTAACATCACAATTTGTCAGTTTTAAGGCATGAGGAAACCTGCAACAACCGTAGCGCTGAAAGACAAAGGATGTTAACTGTAGTGCCACTCTACAGACAGTGCATCCTATCAATATCAATAATAATAATAATACATGTATCAATAATAATAACAATAATAATAATAATAAAATAATAATAATAATAATAATAATAATGGCTACGCTATTTGCAATGCACAAAATCAACAGACAGTGCATCCTATCAATATCAATAATAATAATAATAATACATGTACATGTATCAATAATAATAATAATAATAAAATAATAATAATAAAATAAAATACAATAATAATAATGGTAATAATAATAATGGCTACACTATTTGCAATGCACTATATCCACCCTCTAAAGCATACTCATATTATTATCCCCAGTCAATGGATTAGTGTGCACGCAGTGTTCTTTCTCAACTTCCAGGGCAGTATACTATCCAAGTTGCCATTTCCAGCACTACAAGGTTATCATTCACATGTTATCCAAACGGGTACCCATTCTCTGCTGGCAGAATGATCACGTATGTGTGACAGATTCCCGCTGTGACGTTAAAAAACAATTCACTCATTTTGCTGGCAGACATATTTTCTAACTAAACTACATGCTTAAGGTTACATCACAAGTGTTTCAGCCAGTTTTTAATCCTGTTAATTGAGATAGATAGTTCAAATGGCTTTAAATCCTGTTAATTGAGATAGATAGTTCAAATGGCTTTAATGCATTTCAAATGCAGTTGTTATGGTGAAAGCTCAAATTGTGGTAAATGTGTATTGAAACAAGCATCTATACATAGTAAGACTACAAACAGCTTTCCCCTGGAGCATACACTTGATTGAAAATATTTACATTTAAATAAAGAAGATTCTATGTATATTTTGAATGTTAATTTTACAACTTGTGAGTGACTTCAACATGATACTCATTTATCAACTGTTATTGTAAATTTATCTTTGAAATTCTGATTGTCATGAGCTACAATTCAGTGCAAATAGCTAACTGACAGTCTAAAAGTAAACCACTGCCAAGGGTTGTGTGGTGGTTCAGTTATAGGTCATCAGACTTTGGTGCCAAAGGTCATGGGGACTATTCTCAAAATATTCCTACGACCATATGACAATCTTAAAGATCCATACAGTAGTGCTATGAATGTTGTTAGGCTAAGAAGTTCATATGAACCTTTTGAGAATAGGCCCCTCACCCCTGGTTTTTACCCTTCCCTGAGGACCAGAGCACCGTTTCACAAAGCTTTCATATCCACAAAGAGATCATAGCACTGGTGTCTCTTGATCTCTATGATTGCTCCAAGACTGCTATAGTCTCCTATTAGCAAAAATAATTTTATTATTTTTCAATTTGGATTTACAGCTGCTTTCAAGGTGCTTTCACTTGTATCATTTCATTCTTTTGCTTGTCATCATAGAAGGAAACCCATAGCATACATAGCACTGAATGTCGCAGTAAACCTTTGAGCACTGGTTGGTATTGTCAGACTAAAGATGATGACAGTATTTTAATGGTACAGACTGCATCCTATTATTATCTCGTCAGAAAGGTAACTATCGTGAACATTGATGTCAGGCTCCTGGGAAAATATTTGCACCTGTGACTTTTATCAGTACTTTACCTATATTTTATTTAACCTTTTTATGTATACTTTATCTATATAATTTATCTATACTTTATCTATGCTTTATCTATGCTTTTATCTGTGGTCTATCTATACTTTATCTATACTTGTATCTATGTTCTATTGATACTTTATCTATACTTTATCTATGCTTTATCTATACTTTTATCTATGCTTTATCTATACTTTATCTATACTTTATACTTTATCTATACTTTTATCTATACTTTATCTGTACTTTATCTGTACTTTTATCTATGCTCTATCTATGCTTTATCTATAATTAATATTTTATCTATACTTTATCTTACTTTATCTATACTTTATATTTTACTGAAACAGGATCTTGCTCTGAGCAATTACCTCAACTATTTAGATTGATGCTTTTGTTCATTCAGATTACATATGTCTTATATGTCACATAGAGGTGCTTATTTTAATCTCTGAGCTAGATCACAGGAACACATTACTTCAATACTGACCAAGAATCGTGATTACAATGTCCAGAGGTAATATTCCTATTTTATTATTTTATGAAAAAATTCAATTCGAATAATCTTCTGCTTGTTCTGTCCAATTGCTTTTTTTGTGATATTTTGTTCTTCAGACTGCGCAATTATCGCGATACTTGTAGCAATTTTCAGTTCTTGGCTGAGGTATGTAATCCAGAAACTCTCTGACATTTGGTCACAATGTCTTCAGTATCCCAGAGAAGATTGATCAAAAAGTATTACCGTGATTACCTAGAATAGAGATTATTAAGGTGGCGTTGTTCAGCTGATGGATCAGATCTGTTCCTGCCATGAAATCAGTATTTAGTAGCATATTTTCATCTTGGGACTGATAACATGAACACATTTGTGACAACTTACACCAGGAAATGCATCAACCTTTGCCAACAAAAGTATGGGCAACCTTTAAAGTCAAATTGATCATACCAGTATTACAATTATATTGATCCTGATTGAAATAAATACAAATTTTGCATTTCTTCATCATTTCAAACTTTATTTTCTCTGACTTGCCATACATCCTTCAGCTTATTTTGTCCAAGAATATAATTTATTTTATACCCAAATGCGGCAAATTCATTTCCTCTTCAATCATCCATAAAAAAATCAGTTTCTTATTGTAGCTCTTTAAGGATAATAAATTATGAGGTAATATAATATGTCTGTGTTTGTATGATTTACACGAGACAAGAGTATGCACCATTTTGTTTTTCCTATATTCATCACCTACCAGTAAATAGACGATAGAAACATGGATCAAACTGAGAATAAACCAAATTAGATCTGAAATATTTTCCTCAACATTACGTAAGTTGATCTTAATCAACCCAAAATAACAAATGTGTTTACTGTATATGAGTCAGTGTCCTTACATGCAATAAGGAATTGAATTGAACAACTTTGTTGTCATACACAGCAATGACTAAGCACATTGAGACCTGATTTATGGGTTTACATGTAATTGTCTATCAAAAACAAATCTTCAAGGGTCATATCCTATCATAGGGTCAAATCAGAAGAGGTCTTTGCCATGAGTACATGTCATGAAAATGATGACATCACCTTGTAGGTTTCCATCATCAATGCTGATACCTCTATGGCAATTGTCTGATACCTCTATGGCAATGTTATGATACATCTATATGAATGGTCTGACACAACTTTGAATGGTCTGATACTTCCATTGCAATAGTCTGATACCTCTATGATAATGGTCTGATGCCTCTATGACAATGCCCCAATACCTCTATAACAATGGTCTGATACCTCTATTGCAATGGTCTGATACATCTTTGACAGTGGTCTGATACTATAATGATCTGATACCTCTATGACAATGGTCAGATACCTTTAGGCTCTATAACAAAGGTCTGATACCTCTATAACAATGGTCTGATACCTCTATGAATGGTCTGATACCTCTATGAATGGTCTGATACCTCTATGGCAATGGTCTGATACATCTTTGACAGTGGTCTGATACTATAATGGTCTGATACCTCTATGACAATGGTCCAATACCTATGTGACAATGGTCATCTGTTGACAATCTACGCATACTGACATGAAACAAGACATGATCTTACTCCTGAGGTCACTGCACAAGGCACACCTTGAGATCCAGATCAATGCTACAAGCTTCTTCGGTTACTGTTTGCCTCATTCAAGTCACCTATACTGTAGATCCCTGTCATAGATTACACATGTATAGTAAAATACCATACCATAATGAGCCTAGTAATGTATTTGTTTATTTTTGGTGGGGTATTGGAGTTTAGAGTCACTTTCTAGAATCTTTCATTAATATCACGATTTGTCAGTTTAGGGTAGGAGGAAACCTGCAACATTCATAGCACTGAATGTTGCTGTAAACATGCGAGCACCAGCTGGTATTGACAGACCAAGGATGATATATGTATTGCCACTCTACAGACAGTACATCCTATCAATATCGCGTCAGAAAGGTAACTTTCGCGAACATTGATGCCGGGTCCCCTGGGGTGGGATTTGAAGTCCTAGTAATTTTAAAGCACTAACTAATACATGTAGTTCAAGCACACATACATTAATCAATAATTTTGAGTGATATTTTTACCTCTAAAATACAAACATGATTATTTTCTCAAAAATAATATTTTTCAGCGAGTCCAGTTTATTGATTTTTATTAAGTTTTTAAAAATCATATTTATGTTATTTTAGGCATTACCATAAGTAATTTTGATGTACATTCAACTAAAATATAATTATTGTAATCATGGTAATGGATTTGTACTTCTGGGATGGAAATATCTCACTTGTACATCTCGCTGTGACGGTGTGATTATCTCTTGATGTAGAACAGTATCATTGCCTTCACTGTGACATATATTAATATGTGAACAATAAAATATCGTTAGATTTGAACAAGCACCAACCAAAAGTTCAATACTTATTTGACAGCGATTTTAATTAGTTGGAGGGATTCGTCCTGCAATGAACTGTAGATCAAATTCTGGGTAGAATAATGACCAATTACCAAAGGCATGTCAATAATAGATGCCAGTAGGATTAATGACAGAAAGAGAAATTGGAAATGAATGGCAATTCCACCAAAATGTGGAAATTAAACACCAGTAGATATTTTGGGGAACATTAAGTATTTTCTGATGGAGAACCATACAGTGGATCCCCGTTCATCTGGAATTTGGATATCCAGTCCCCCCGCTAACCACACGATCTTTACTGAGGTCCATATATTAGTCTTCCGATGTAAAATTACTCAAACATCCTGAAATTAAGTGTCCTGCACTATTTTACCGGGAATGCAACTGTCCGGATATTTACCCCTGACTGTACTTTGCATATCTGACATGGTATTTCAGATTTCGATATACCGTAGTTAAATTAAATTAGATCAAGATATAGGTATATATCTACAGTATGTATTCATGTTCAGCTTATATTCAAATACAATTGATATGATTCTTACAAAGCATACAGTACCTATACAATTTACCCAAATGTCCAACTGTTCCGAGAACTAGTCTGACTACAACATAAATATTGTTTAATTAATTTTCTAATACATTGTTCCCATGATATAACAACCATCAATGATCCGCGAATTCATATAAACTTCGGGGTTTAAGGCTTTGATCTTATCTCATTTATGCTTGTATTTAAAACATTCACAAAAGTTAGAGAAAAAAAGTCCTGTTCAAATTATCAGTTGCATTACTGTACTGGTATTTCATTTGTTGGACTTGACAGTTGTAATAAGACTATTTCGTCATGCGTGTTACTATTTCTGCCCTCAATACTTAGAACTGTCTCTCTATTCACAGTTTGACCTTAGAACATTTTCGAACTGGCTGTTTGAACCTGAATCATGCAATCTTCTTGCTACATTTCTTCATTCGTCAAAATTTCCCTTGTCGGTACGACTACTGCTCCACTTCCTGTTCTTTAAACACAATTCAGGTTTGTTTAAATTTATAAATTGCATAAATTCAATTTTCTTTTTTATCTCTTACAACCTTTGTAAACTTGGTATTTAGTACACAATTAATAGATACAATTAGAATTATAAAATATGATCTCCAGAAACTAAATGTGGAAAAGTAATTTATTAAGTAGTTCTTGGTCAAACCAATCAAAATTAAATGAGAAGTTTATTTTAGTATCAGTGTATTTTTATATGACTTTTAAGTAATTGTTGAGACAATAACTTTGAGAAACTGAATTTCTTTGTAAGAAATATATTGATCTAGCTTTCAGAAGTTTTGTTTTCTACCAAATAGAATTTGGATTAATATGCTACCTTATAGGTTTCACCTTAAGAACGTTCGATATAAATTTGTACAATAAAATTGTGAAGATATTATGAATATGTATGAAGGCTTGAACTGCATAGTGCATCTATTTACAGAAGATTAATGAGAGACATTCCTGGAAATAGATTAATGTATTGAAAAGGAATTGAAAATTTGTAAAATATTTTAGATCTGTTGCCAGTTTATCCATTTACATCTGATAATGGTGACAGCTCATTGTTGAACTTTAACTCTCAAGCTTATATGTCAGAGATGAAGGAAAATGCTGCCTCAATATTGCTATGTATTTTCATAGGGGTGATGTAGTCTCACTTATCTTTGCTAGGAAGCCGAGACTTGAAACTCGAGCAAATACATGTACTTACAAATGTGTTGATAAATGTGTGTCTCACCAAGATATGTAGTTAAATACTTTAACAGTTGCCTTCTAGCTTAGCTGATTTCGGCAGACAGGTCCCTCCTTGGGACCTTTGTCTCACAGCATGGAGCTGGAGAGCGGTGAATGTTATTGTCTGCTTGTGCTAGGCTGGATTTCCACCAGTCTTTATAGTGCTAGCTCACTTAGAACATACCAATATGGGTATCCCACTCAGACATTTAAACTACGCCGACCAGCCATTGTTGTAAACTTCCCTTTAATGCTGAGCACCAAACAGGAGGACAACTACCATTTTTCAACGTCTTTAGGTATGACATGACCAGAGTTTGAAGCACTGACCTTCCACATTCTGTGGCAGATTCTCTAAGATTGGACCAAGATATTGTATTGGCTACTTGGGTATTATTTTCCACCAAGTATTTAACATAGTATTTATCTTAGGACTTTCAACATTATTTTTATGTAAAAATACACAGGACGACACAAATGTATCGGATAGCCAACATACCCGAGCATCTCTTCTTTTTTGTACATCATTGTTCAGAGGATGCTTTAAACATTATTTCACTCATGTATCACAGTTTAAAGCAGGAGAAAACCTGCAACACCCATAGCATCCAGTGTTGTAGCAAACCTGCAAGGACTAACTAGTATGAACAATGATGACAACCACACTACTGCAGTGCAGAAAGTTCATCCTGTCAAACACTCATCGGTACCTAACTTTCATGGTCAGCAAAGATGGATCCCTGGAGTGGTTTCGAACTCAGGACCTTTGTCTCTGAAGCTACCACTGTGCTGGACCCACTGTGCTACCACCTGGCCCCAATACAAGCAATGTCAAAATAGTTTGGGTTCCTCTTGCATCTGAAACATATGTGTTGTCCCTCTTATGCCTATATCTACAATACAGTGAACATTTGATTTAGATTTATATCTTTTCCACAATCTGCAATCACATGATAGCAAAAAACAGCAAAGAGAAACAACAGTTGGTATTAACGATTCCTCCATTATCATTGCTAAAATCAAATCAAGACTAATTATGGACTGCTTTGATTTGCATGGCTGTTGGGCAATCATGTCATTAACATGTCATATGGTTCCGACAGTTTTCACCAGAATTGTCATCAGTTGTCACCAGAATTGTGATAGTGGTAGATCATGTAGGTGTGGTACTTCAATCTTGCCCAGGGCTCTCGTGTAGGAAGCAGGATATCTATGAGCTGACCTCAACAAGCGCATCCTCACACCCCAAGGGTACATATTCCGCTCAGGACTCTCTCTCCATGCCATACACCCTGGCACATATCTAGAGAGAAATTTGCAGTCTATAAGAGCTATAAATAGAAAAACGGTAATACCTATTTCATTGGATATATATTTACAGCAAATTCATTGGGAAAATGATTTCATTGGTTGGCTGTTTGTGTAAAGTTTCCCGCTAGATGTGTGCCAGGGTGTACAGGTTGGAGATAGTCCTGAGCAGAATAAGTACCCAATTGGTGCGAGGATGCTCTAACTGTAGCAATGGGGTAATCTGTGGTTAAGGTTGGTGTTGATTGTATCTTGGCATTACACTGTTTCCTACATGACAGCCCATGTAAATAGAGGCAAATTGTACTTGTAACCCTTCCACAATTTATACCACATTTAAAGTTTCACTCAGATTGAATACAAATTATTTGATTTTCTTTTTTCCTTAATGGATTTTCACCATAGTTGCCAATAATTGAATGCTAGAATTTTAAGTGGTTTTAATTAGCAGAAATTACTGTTTACTTTTTCACCTACCAAAAAAATAAAGGGTCCTTTATCAAGGGCTGGTACAACCATTTGTAGCAATTAATTTCTTTACCTTAGAAATCAGGCATAATTTTCATTCTTAATTTCTGACAGTGTATCCGTCATTCCTATTACAGTATTCAGCAATAATGGTGGAGAAAGCATACAGCCCTGTCACATCCCATGTGGTCGAATTCATGAAGAGTAATTGTTACATGTGTGATGAGAGTTAAATTTGATCCTGGTCTCACAAAATCATTAAATTTTCTTGAAGGCCTAGAAGTATTTCATACTAAACTTTTTGCTGTGATGTTGTTGTTTTTTATCACATTATTTGTAGGTAATTCTGATTGGTATTTGTTTTCAATGACTGAAATCATCATCATTGGAGCATGTCTATCAATTTTCAGCTTATACTAGGTCAATGTACACCAAATTCAAGCTAGCTATGACTAATGTAGTTATCATCCTTGGTTTGTCAGTACCAGCCAGTGCAGTGCTCGCAGGTTTACTGCAACATTCAGCGCTAAACTGACAAGCCATGATATAAGTTAAGAATTTCTAAAGCAAATCTACATCCCAATGCCAAAAGAAAATTGTTCGATTTGGTTACCTTAATTTTAAAATTGTTTTAATTTACAATCAATATTTCATTTATTGTTTGTTGTCATGTGACCAATCATGTGATCACTATGCCTAGCAATGGTGTTGCTAGTTATGACTGGTCTTGTTCATTGCCATTCTCACAAGCAGACATATATCAAGCGATCCTCACCTTCATATGTCGCATGAAAATGCTTCAAGTTATGACCCAGGGATGTATAGAACCCTCGAAACCCTAAATTCCAGTTATTATTAATAATCGACCATATCGAATGTTTCCATGAAAATATTTAATATGTATCCTATCAGTAGAATCAGTATTTTCCCAACCAAAAACATCAAATACAAACTGAGTTTAGTTCTGGTTGCCAATGTTCTTGCTTGCAAGCTTGCACTACTTTGACTGGTAAATAACATACATGCACTTTGGACATGAATTCTGTGGTTTGACATTTGAAAATGAAGCTCCAACTATAGAGACTGATTACCTTCCAGAGCTAATTCTAGAATTTACTCCAAGAACATGAAGAAAATATATAAAACATGCCAGGGCACTTCTGTACAAAATGGCCTAACTCTGTTGTAATGTTAGCTTCAACCTTGTAGTCCTTGGCAAAGTTCGAAGTTATGCTTCAATTAGAGTTATTTTGTTTTGTACAGTGGCAGCAGGTCAATGGAGCCGTTCTTCCTGGTAATTAAGCTGAATGTGAGTCCTCCACAATAGCATTTGTTGCCTCTAAATGCTCAGCTAACCCTCTTCGTGCTGAGGTCACCAGAGTCATGTTCATCAATGATGCTGCAGAAAGAGGGTTAAATAATGTTTGAATCGTTATGTAAATACAGTGTCCCCTCGATATAACGCTGTATTTGGGGTCCATGACATACCCCCAACCTTATAGTACCAGCCTTATATAATAGTGCAGGTAAATAACAAAAA
>JAUTBQ010159392.1:0-12901 GCA_032361185.1 Lepetodrilus ovalis | reverse complement strand
TACTACTAGTACTACTACTACTACTACTACTACTACTTCTACTACTACTTCTACTACTACTACTAATACTACTACTACTACTACTACTTCTACTTCTACTACTACTTCTACTACTACTACTTCTACTACTACTACTTCTACTACTACTACTACTACTTCTACTACTACTACTACTACTACTACTACTTCTACTTCTACTTCTACTACTACTACTACTACTACTACTACTACTACTTCTACTTCTACTACTACTTCTCCTTTTACTACTACTACTACTACTACTACTACTACTACTACTACTCCTACTACTACTTCTACTACAACTACTACTTCTTCTTCTACTACTACTACTACTACTACTACTTCTACTACTTCTACTACAACTACTACTTCTTCTACTACTACTACTACTACTACTACTACTACTTCTACTACAACTACTACTTCTTCTACTACTACTACTACTACTATCACTAACAAACACCTTCTGCCCTTAACTGATCAGCCATGATATAAGTGAAAGAATCATGAAAGCGGCTCTACAAACTCCAATTCAAAAAAGAAATAAACAACAGAGGGTATATTTGGTCATACTACAAGAAATACGAATCTTCAGGAGGTATAGACTTGCTTGATTCTGTTCCAGTTTGTGTCTGTACTGCGACCGCCGTGCCCGACGGACCTGCAGAGTATCGACAGCATGACGCTGGAGCTGCGCGAACTGGAGGAGTGGAAGCAGGTACACACCCTGTATACTCCCCAGGGAGTTGAGAAGGAAATAACATGAGAGCACATTGATCCATTTACTGGAGTAATAATGTAGCACTTTGAGCATGCTTTAAAGCATAGATTTTTTGCAAGATAATTGTATGCATTATTATAATAGACCCATAGCGGAGGAAGCATTCTTAAAATACTCAGCTTTGTATCATATGCTGTGGAAGAAGCTCTCATAAAATATATATGCTCAATGACAGTATCCTTTCATAAAAATCTCTTACCCACTAAGAAACCATTGAGCTCTCTTAGCAGAGTATTAGATATCGGCAAAGAGAGCGCTACGGTTTCTTTGTGGATAAGAGCGCTTCATGAAAGGATACTCAGGATTGAAAAAAAATCAATGCAGAATATAAAGTGCAATCGTATCAATTTTTCTTCTGAGTATATTTAATTTTATACTTTATTTAATGTTCTAATCTGCCCAGATTCTGGATCTTCTGTGGAGTGATCCACGGGCATTGCCAGGATGTTTTCCGAACACTTTCCGTGGCGGTGGATGCTACTTCGGACCCGATGTCACTGAGAAAGTGCTGAACAAACATAACCTGAAGATGCTCATTCGAAGTCATGAATGTAAAATTGAAGGATTTGAATACATGCACAATGGAAAAGTGAGTATTATTCCACAAAAATGCAGTTATAAAACAATTATGTAATAACATTAGGTTAGATTAGGCAACATTAGTACCGGATGAGATTAGGTGACATTAATATTGGATGAGATTGGGCAACATAAAGTGGTTGAGAGGGTGTAAGCTTGATATTGATGAGAACAGATAAATATAGCTTAAATTTTACTGTGATTATCTACTTGTCCAAATTTATATTCAGATATACATTATATATATTTATCCATTAATATATTATTTTTTAATCTAAAGCTTGATATACCATTTATGGACTAATGTTATTATTTGGGTATTTTATTATTGTCTTTTTCATAACTCAATTCTTCTTTTTGTGTACTTCATTACTAAATTATTGCTTCAGTAAATAAAAATGAAGCTTTTAAAATCTTATTTCTGTGTCAGGTTCTGACGATATTTTCCGCCTCCAACTACTACGATATTGGCAGCAATAAAGGGGCGTATGTCAAGTTGCTAGGTGACGACCTCCAGTGTCACATCAGCCAATACGTCAGTTCAGCATCGACGGGCCTCCGCAAAATCACCTTCACCCAGAGGTATCAATATTAAAGTTTTGATGCATGTTAAAGATTATGTCACTCATGTCAAGAGTTGCATGAACGAACCGAGATTGATAACTGCGCTGGGACAGAACAGACAGAACAGACAGAACCAGGGTATCCTTTCACGAAGCTCTCTTATCCACTAAGAGAGAGGTAGCGCTCGCTTTGCCGATAGATAATACACTGCTTCATGAAAGGATACCCTGGGCTCTAGAACATCATATGCCTGACATACAGGGGCAAGTTAAATGGCAATGCCGGCAACCTATTTCTTTTAATTTTGTGCCTTTGCAACTTTGCCTGACTAGTCTTGCGGGTAAGTGACTGGAGATATAACTCTGGATGGAGCCCTGCAGAATATCTGGCCCTGAGATTATGAAACAATTCCATGTACGATTTCATGCTCAATTAAAAGTTTTAGTCACAAAACACAAAATAATATTTGAGCTCGAGTGTGAAATTGTACTCAAAATGTTTCATAATCTCCCATGGGGAAAGTAAGGTCTTTAGGCCCTATTTAATACAATTTCCTGCTCAAGCTAAAGTTTTATATGGGGTTTTGTGAATAAAACTTTGAGTTGATCATGAAAGAGTACATGAACAAGCTTCGTAATCTCGGAGCCAGTTTGAGTTCATATTCGGAAATGTTTACCCGAGACACTTCAGTCATCATCAACTTTATTCCTGAGTGTCTCTCTGTCAACATTATTCCAGAGTGTCTCTCCATTAACTTTATTCCCAAGTGGTCTCTCTGTTACTTTATTCCCAAGTGTCTCTCCATTAACTTTATTCCAGAGTGTCTCTCCGTTACTTTATTCCTGAGTGTCTCTCTGTTAACTTTATTCCAGAGTGTCTCATCATTACTTTATTACAGAGTGTCTCGCTGTTAACTTTATTCCCGAGTGTCTCTCCGTTAACTTTATTCCCGAGTGTCTCTCCATTAACTTTATTCCTGAGTGTCTCTCTCCATTAACTTTATTCCCGAGTGTCTCTCCATCAACTTTATTACTGAGTGTCTCTCCATTAACTTTATTCCCGAGTGTCTCTCCATTAACTTTATTACCGAGTGTCTCTCCATTAACTTTATTCCCGAGTGTTCTCCATTAACTTTATTACAGAGTGTATCTCCATTAACTTTATTCCCGAGTGTCTCTCTATCAACTTTATTGCCGAGTGTCTCTCCGTTAACTTTATTCTCAAGTGTCTCTTCGTTAACTTTATTCCTGAGTGTCTCTCCATTAACTTTATTCCTGAGTGTTTCTCCATTAACTTTATTCCTGAGTGTTTCTCCATTACAGAATCAGTTCTCTGGAACAGTCTGCTCTACATGACCTGCGGGAGAAAGTCGTAGCTCTCAAGACAGATTTCATGGAAAGCTTCCGCAAATACGACCCTAACCTCACAGGTACGGTGCAAGGACATAATTCAATGATTGACTTGTACGTCTCATACATGTATGCATGTATGTATTTACTAGCAGGACTCGTTGACTCACAATATCTACAATACACTCTTAGGTAACCATACCAGAATGGCAAGATATAATAACTTGATTCTAACTTAACTTTCTAAGGCCAAGGTTTGTTATACTGTTTAAATGTTAGCCTGCTCTTCCCATATACCCGTATGTTACAGTGATCTATCTGTACAATCTCTTTATTTTTGTCTCTATCTTGTCACTTGATCCTCCCATCCATAATATGTGAAAGATCAAGGTGAAGGTCATGACCTCTATGTTGCTTCAGGCTGCATCACGCTGGGTGAGTGGTGCTCCACGATGGAGGATGTCATCGAGGTGGACATTCCGTGGAGACTCCTCCGCGCACGCTTCGTCAAGACGGACGTCAAGGGCAATGTCTTGTACAAGTCAATGTTCCAAGAACTCCACGTCCAACACCGCTTCAGTGAGGTCAGTAGGTCACCCAGGTCACCCTGACATTCATATATATATATGTATGTATGTTATTTGCGTGAGTGACCTTGTCTTCACCCTTGTCACTTACTATATATTTATTTTGATCTTAATTTGATATTTCAACATCCTTTCAAGATTATTTCACATATAATATCATTGCTGACACATATACATTGTAATCCAATCACTGACTTGTTTTCTATTTTCTTGTCCTCCCTCAGCAAAACAGCCCGACTGTTACGGAGATGTTGTACCGACACAAGGACAGTCTGGAGACTATTTTCCGCATCTTCGACCAGGACAACTCTGGCTTCCTGTCCATGCAGGAGTTCGAGGAAGCGTGTCGGATCCTCACGCGTCACACGGCCATTGACCTGCCGTCCGGTGAAATCGCCGACATCGCCAAGAGTCTCGATCTGAACGGCGACGGGAAGATAGACTTCAACGAGTTCTTGGAGGCGTTCAGAATTGTGGACTCTCAAGGGAAAGAGCAAAAGAATGGTCGTCGGAGTGAGGATTGTATCGAAGAACTGTTGCCCGAACATGAAGACGATGTCAGTATTACTAGCAAGTTCAGCACACAGCTGAACATTAAGAATTCCGGGAAGACAGAGTCACAGATAACCCTCAACAGTGCTATGGGAATCAAGAGGTTGTCAAGATGAGTTTTGAAAGAAGTGAAGAGTTATGTCTAGGTTACCTCCCCTGAACACATGTGTGTGGGTTATCCCCCCCTGAAGAGTTGTGTCTGGGTTATCTCCCATGAGGAGTTAATGCATAGTTATCTTTCCTGGAGAGTTACATCTGGGATATATCACCCATCGGAGAACTTTCTCTGGTAGCGTTAGACTTCCGATTGTGACGAGAGTTTTGATCATGCTGTGGACTGTATTCACATGATTACATGTTACACCTTACACCTTACACCTTACATCTTACATCTTACACCTGGACTTCAGAAGTATGTGCATGCCGCCATCTAACTGTTCAATGTGTTGTAAAGTAACCAAATGTAGTAGGAGTGAGTGAAATACTACATGCCTTGAGCGGAGTTTATGATAACATTTCATTTCACTTACAATGTGGTGAAATATTGTTTTACGTCACAGCTGGAATCTTTCACCCACACCTGACGAATTACAGAGTAACATTAAGTTTATGGAGAATTCACATGTATAGCCTGCAATGCATATTCCAGATATTGATGTCTATAAATACTTAGTTATCAGTGCATGGGTTGACCTCTGTAGGGTTTCAGTCTGATCATTAACACTATTGCCTGCTGGAGGCAACCTGTGATGCCCAAATAGCAGACATCTGGATTACCATATATTGGTGGCATAAAAAAACATAATTCAACCAGTCCTTTTGAAACCAAAAAGGAAATGGATAAGCAAAACCTAGTTACATTCTCGTTCCTCGTGTCTCTCTCTCTCTCTCTCTCCCTCTCTCTCTCTCTCTCTCTCTCTCTCTCTCTCTCTCTCTCTCTCTCTGTCTTTCTCTGATACTGATGGTTTAATGACAGTCACCACTCTATTTGGGAATCTCAGTTTACCTCCAGCGTGAAGAAATTTAGAAATGCTGTTGTTTGTCAGTACTGGTAAGTGCTATATTTATCACGTGTCTGTTTATTATAACTCAGCTGGCCTCTGAGTTATTGTGTTTTGATAATTACTTTTTCACATGGATGAGTAATCGTCCTTTGGCAGTGTTTCTGGTTCTAATTACTACTGTTCTTTTGTTTTCACATTTAACTGTTAGAATAGACGTTGAATGATTGTAAATAACCACCTCACTCCTCAACCACCCCACCTCCCCCCGACTTCCCTGGTGCCAGTTAAAGTTGCCTTGTTGTGTATTTTAGTCATTGTTATTTTTATTTATAACTCTATCCTATATTGATGATATGTTATAGTTGTGTATTACCTTCAGTATACAGTCCAGGTTAACATCCAGCCATCACTGTACACTGTATGTAATATGGAGGGAAGTATACCATGCGATTGGTCAGCCTCTTTCCTGCTGGATCAATCAAAACCACGGCTCAATACGGCATCTCTGATGGTCGGTAGCAGGGAGAAGTGTTAAATGTAATAGAGACCTTTTGGTTTACCATGTTCAACTCCCAAACACCAGAATCACATAATTGTATAGGTCATGTGACATTTGACAGGCTTGCCCATGTTGAAGTGCAAGTTTGAATGTGCAGAAGCGGAATTATCTGTCCAAATCTACCATAGAAAATGGTTGTAGGCAATGATAACAAAATATGAAGTAGTTTGGGCATTAACAGTTTGTTGTTAAAAGTCAGGAAGGGGTTCAACTTGAAAACTAAAGCACAAAATAGGTTCATCTTCAACTTCTTCCT
Source organism: Lepetodrilus ovalis (assembly GCA_032361185.1). Lineage (NCBI taxonomy): Eukaryota > Metazoa > Mollusca > Gastropoda > Lepetellida > Lepetodrilidae > Lepetodrilus > Lepetodrilus ovalis. The sequence continues at coordinate 6,649 of JAUTBQ010159392.1, read as the reverse complement.
TAAATTTGAATGTGACATTGTATGTTGAAATGTAAAGATGAACCTCTAGCTAAAGGCCTCTATTATGTGATGATTGTACTGTTATGAATTACCTGATTACTTAACAGTAATTTTGTATTACAATTATTACTGAAAATGACATAATTGATCGTTTATGTATGTATGCATTAAGTTCGTATTACATTGCATTTACTACTAAAACTGATTGCTTACACAATGACTTTATATCACGACATAATTAATACTAAAACCAACTTATTTGGGTGTCTTCTCATAATTTAAATTGCTAACACAATTCTGATTTAGCTACAAAGTAATTTTCTATGATGGCGTTCTACTGTATTGTAGGAAGTGACCGTAATACAGTTTCAGAGCAAGCAGTAAACAACTCAATATTTACTATAACACAGGACGGACAGTCTCCAGTCCAAGCAAACAATACTATGCACTCAGTCTCATGTGAAGTCAATTTTACAACACTATTACCATGCTTGATTTATAAAAAATCCCTTCATTGTGTTTTTAAACTAGTAATACATAAATAACGAAAGACAATTACTGTTACAAAATTCAGATAAATTAAAGACAATGAAACTCATAATCAATTTGTTAACAATGTGACCACCGTATGATAGTATAACAATAGTCACATATCACTGCCCAGTCATAAACCACCTATGCACAATTCCTGCCCAAACAAAAGAACATGATGTCTTGTTTTGTTGATGAATTCAAGCCGTATTTCATGGATAACATATGCAAAGTTCTAAAAGCTCAATTGTCTCTGGCATTGTCATTAAATTCCTTATATCCTTATCAAACCGGGATCCTGTATTGTTATTCTTTTCAAATCTTAATTGTGAATATACAGATCATTGCCTCTGAGCAAATCTAATATTGCAAAGTATATTTAAAGCAGAGTAACATTCTGGTCTACATTTCATGTAAAGATTACACTGTAACCTAGACCTAAATCATGGCATATGCCAGACTTTTTCTATGAAAGGAAATGATGTATTTCTTAATTTATTCCAGGGCCCATTATTACGAAACCTTTTGAGTACAAGTTCATGCTCAAGCTTAGGTGGAGATTTGTGAATAGAACATTGAGTTGAGCATGAGTACTCAAATATGCTTCATAATTTCTGGGCCAAAATGCTGGTTATTATTTCCAATATGAAATTTCAATCACTTAGGAATTACTGAAATATATTTTATTTTCATTCCAAGCAAGATCACCTGTTTTGTCAACATTTGAATGATACTCGAATTCACTTCCGGTTATTAATATTAAACTTTCATAAAAATTGATGCCAAATGCATAATATTTCAATAAAGCCTAACTGATACTAATCAAACTACTGTATAAAATTGAATATTTGAGACGGTTTCACTTAAAGATGTGTAGAGTGCTCTGTAAGTGTTAATGGGTGGAGCAACATGGAAACAAATGTCCAAATGGAAAATTATATTTATTATGCAGTCCTTGAGAAGTCTTGTTATAGCAGTACTAATACTAGGGCCTCTAGTCTTGTTATAGCAGTACTAACACTAGAGCCTCTAGTGAAGGGTCAGCTGACATGGTAACCTGTGTTCTAAGGATTATTCGTGACATGACAGGTTTGGTCACCTTCAAACAACAAACTGTGGCCTCTATCTGCTATTTTAATGAGATGTTTTCTCCCTCTTTGTAATATTGCAGACCTGTCCCCTGTACAAGTCAAATGTTGATTTGTCTCAACTTTTTAAACTATTCTTGATGTATTTTTTAACAAATATTTGTTATTTTGAAGAGACTTTGTGTCACTTTTCTGTCCTTTCTTGGCTAATGGTTGTGTATGTACAAGATATAATTTTTTCGACGTTTTCACTATTATTGAAGGTATTTGCTCATCATGTTTATCAGTATTGTTTGTATAGTCTGTGTCTTCCTACGTCCATGTCCTCTTCTATCAATGTTTATACCTTCATATCAATGCTCCCACACAAAGAATGGGCAACTGAAAACTGAATAAATGTTCAACCTCAGGAAGCATGCGTCACTTATTGAATTATTGCTTTACGTCTTTCACCCATAGACGATGACCATGTCTCATTACCGGGTACTAACAAGCAGAAGAATCGTGGGGGAAATATTGGTGTACAAAATATGTAGAGACTGGAGGAATAGCTATTATAGAGTCTTTGAGCAAGGCTTCGATCTACGTATTAAATGTACTTAGGAATAGTCTTTGAGCAAGGATTAAATTCAATCTATGTAATAAATTTACTGAGAGTAATGGCTTGCCCAGCTATGGGACCATGATGCAGTCAAGACCAGACTCCAAGATTTCAAAACTTGATTTAGTATGATTTGATTTCATGCTCAACTCAGTTTTTTCCATAACTCATAATGTAAAATTTGAGCTTGAGCATAACATCGTATTCAAAATGTTTTGTAATCTCAGAACTTGGTGTGCGCCTTTCAAATGTTTGGTGATGTTCTGCCCAGGGAGTTGAGAAGGCTCAAAGTGGTTCTCTTTGGATCTATTTCGCCATAGCGCAGATGGAAAATTGCTAGCAAATGCTTTAGACTGTTAACATTCTCATAAGTCAAGATCAATGTCAGTGAACAGAACCATAGCCATGTACTACACCAAGATAACACATTGATGTGATGTTATGGATATGACACTGGCATGACACACTGAGATAACACCTTGTAATGACATGCTGACATGAAAAACTGACATAACACATGCATCATTCATTCATTCATCATCATTTTATTTCCAATAGGTACTACTCAAATTGTAAGGGAAGACATCAATTTGTTGATGAAATGATCTGCACGAGTGTATTTTTATCAATCTACCAAGTTGCATATTTGTTAAGCGTTTCTAGCCTTCAGTCAAGTGCTACTTGGTGCACACTATCTCCCGCATTATTTATGATACGGTTCTTGTGCAATATCAAAGGATAACAAACATTATTAATAAATCGCTATGGGCCCTGTATTTGATAATGGTGTATGAGTTCAACATTTGCTTTGAAACTTTGCCACGTAAGTTTGTAGTGTCAGAGTGATGGACCTTGTGAACTTTCTAACAAAGAAAGTCTGGAAAGTACGTATCACCTTTGTGACAACAATGGTGTGATTTCTCTCTGTCAATTTATGATCAATTATGAAAAATAACATTGTTAATTACAAAGGTGGATTTGTTAATTTCTGGATGGCAGTATTGACACATCTCATATTTAGCATGAGGACATGTAGTTACTAATGAATTAGATCAATGTATAATATTGATATCAATAATTGAGGCCAACCAATCGATTGATTACTGATATATTATTGACTATGTGTACTATAATATACATTGTTTATGAAAAGAAGTTGATAGGTAAGTGATATGCTTCTCATCTAGAAGGACACAAATTTGAAACTGTTTCTCATCGCAAATAGGTGAAAGATTCCCACAGCAACATTAAACTCCATAATCACTTGCTCATTGAAGCTGTCTCAATAATTAATTTGATGACACGACATAAAAAAATAAAATATGGACTTAAGACTAAATTGGTATTATTAATACAGCAATGCAAATTGGACTCTGTTATACCTGTACTGGGACTCACGTTAACTGAACTGTTCTAAAAGTTAAATTAACTTTAAATATGTAAAATAAAATTAAGCATAAATGAAGTAAAATCTTAGCTATTAATGAGTATTGATAACATTTCCTAGTGATTGATTTATCAACATGGGAGTTTCATCAATCAATACATCGATATTTTTAACCGACTGACATATCATTACTACCTACTATACACAGTGATTAGATCAGACCATAGCCAGATCTATCCACAGCATTTTTTGGTTGAAATGGGATAAAGGGACACTTTCAAGATTCTTTCACTTATATGACAGCTCTATCTGCAGTGAATGTCGGTAGAAAGAAGCTTTGACAAGATAGCTGGAGCCAGAGAGAGGTCATCGTGGTCGACTCTCTCGTAACAAGCAGTCTCATGAAGAAAAAATACATGTGGTGTTCCTTCAAGTGCCTGCATGCGTTTCTTTTCTCGGCATACTTAGCGAAACTTGTGGAGTTATGAACAATGTCTAGGCTTGCAGGTGCGGATCCCAACTTTTTTATCAAGGGGAAGGAGGGGGAAAACGAGGAGGGTGCATTGTTTTTGCGAACATAGACGTTTTATGGTGATTGAATACTGGTATATTTATTCAAATTTTAGCGGAGAAAACACGTGATGATTTCCTCATGCTCACCACACCAGCCTACAGCCTTTACCCACCCTTTCCATCACCCAAATCCATCAGTGGCTTAACTCTTAAGAATCACCAGTGGTAACTCAAGATTATACCGTGTACACATGTATGTTATATGTCTTATTTCGTATATCCTTCGGGAAGGGACTCTTGCTATGGCCTGGTTTAATTTCCTGTGAGTTGAGTCAATTCCCCGTATATCTGGGTTCTATGTCTACCTAGGATTAAATGGCATCTCCAAACCAACAGCTTTGCTGCTCATTCTCCACTTCTTTAAAGTCCTACGTCTACTTTCACTCACAAACTTCGAATAACTCAAAATCCACGACCGAAAAGAAAATGCGCCCCACTGGTGAAATCTCACCCCAGGAATTGCAAATCTGGGGATCCGTCTTTTCAAACCAACATTGTGAGGGAGAGAGGACCCTAGTGTTTCAGAAAACCCGAGTAACAAACTCTTGCTGTGATTTCAAGAAATGATGCCATGGCATCACGGGCAACACTCGAAGGGAGATAAGCGGTGTTCTGCAGGAATGTTTCCTTCTTCTTCTGCTAGGAAGAAGGTCCTAGGTGAAGGAAGTGCAGGTTTGCCAAGGTATTTGTCGAAGGTTCAGAGTCAACACTGGGGTTCCCGTCGTGAGGTTATCCCCGTGCGTCCATGCCAAGAGTTGGTCACACTGCGGTCGCAGAGGACATTTCAGTTGAGTTTGAATTTGAGGAAGTGAAAGCAAGGAACGAGGAAGTGGTTTCATTCATTTGTGATCTATCCACGATGGTGAAGGGACATGTACTGCCTATTGAGATGCCTTCGTACCATGAGGAAATCTATGCTTGGTAAGTCCAAATTAACTCTGACATATTGAAGAATGTTATTATTTTAATGTGTGTGCTTATAATGCTTATTATTATTAATCTTTTCGGGTGGATTATTCACAATTGATACTGTATTTGGCAGCAATGGCTACCTCCAGCATGAGGCAGGTAAATAATAATTAGTGTTGGTATTTTTAATGATCCGTAACATGAAGTCATGTCAAGATGTTTATGAAAACTAAATTTATTAATACCTATGTATGATGTTATTGTCATTATATTTCACTAAGGAATTACATACTACATTTATATCAGTATAATGGATGCAGTTATTTCCTATTTTAGTTTTAACACCTTTTAGCAATGCATACGGTATTCAATATCAACTAAAAATATAAAGCATACACAGTATTTTCACCATTATTTGCTCCAATACCGGTACCTGTTTTACCTCATTACATGTATCTGCTTAATTATAACATTTTAATAATAGAATTTAAAGTTATTTGACGTGCATTAACATGTATAAAAGTGAACATTGTAACACAAAAATAAGAAATGCAAGAAAAAACATAGAATTATATAACATTATGTCATGTACTTTTTAAAGTAAATTTTGAAAACCTGCCAACCTGCATTCTGATTGGCCATTGCTAGGTTACTCCATCCACACAACTTATCTTCTGTAGCCATTTGATTCGAGAGCGTTTTCATTAAATGAAGAAAAATAATTTAGTAAATATACTACATGTATTTAGTATTATATTTTAATAATAAAACTTTGAATAAAGTCATTTGATAGGCAGTTCATGTAAAATTCATGTAATTTTAATCTGAAGTCCATAATGTGATATGGTGCCATGCAGATAATGGGATATTAATTAAATATAATTAAGTTTCTTAGATGTTGATTAGTTTGGGATTGATACTAGTAATCAGTTGGATCTGAAGGAAGGGTGGATAAGGGTGGATAAGGGTGGATACTACCATATATCTACCAATATAAGTACATGTACCCTGCAACGTTGACGTCAATAAATAGCACTGATTCCTGGAAGATGTTGTAGGCTTTACTGTATACATGAACAATAGGGATGGTTGGACATTATTTAATTAACTAAATTAAACATTATTTTCACAATTGATTTAAAGATGAATTTTATGGAGGGTTCAAAGTGTGCTTGAATTATACAAATTTTTTAATTAACCATGTCGAACTAGCAAGATCCTAAGCTTAATTTATTTAATTCATATAATTTCATTACTGCAACAGCAACATATGTTTTGGTAATACTTGCTATTCGAAATAAATCACAAGGTTGCATGGTTATTTGATTTTTCAAATCGCTCATACCCGCTGTTTTTGACCAAACCCCTTCTGGTGAAATGATAGTGACACTTGTACCTACATCACCTGCATTAATAAGGTCATCTAGTATCATTTGATAATTTGTGGCTTTTGGATGATTTGTAATTTCATTGAAATTACAACTTCTTTGATTGTAGTCTTCCACTTCTTCTTTACTACATGACACTGTAAATATCAATATTATAAAAAAGCTTATTGTC